>JAVLVB010000409.1:208459-221945 GCA_032876305.1 Orestias chungarensis | reverse complement strand
AGACAGCTGAGATAAAAGTAACAGATACCAAACTTTCTTTTTTTTTTTTTTTTTTTTGCCCTCTTCAAATTTATCTTTTTAACAAATTCCATAATTTCATATATATTTTAAGGAATATAAACACATAACATCCCAAAATGCTACAGCCATATGGTCAGTGTAGGACATTTTAACATTTTGAATAATAAATTTGTAAAGCTTAGCTTGTAATTATGTGCACATATTTTTATTTAGCTCACATTAAATAAGTTAGGAAACAGTCCTGGCTTCAAAATGAAAAACACTCAGGAAGGAAATTAAATTGAGACTAAATTCTATGAGTATAAGATGATTTGTAGTAATTGCTATGTAATTACCTAATGTACCCATGTATAGTCATGTCCATGAGGCTTGGCAGCGAAGACTACGTCGTCCTCCCAGAGCTCCTGAGCCTTCTGATCTTCAAAATGGCCGATCCGGGGTTTGAAATTTTGAGCACTCGGGCGTTTAACCTCCGAGCAATCAGAGCGAAAAGACAACATTTCTGTCCGACTGCGTTTCCCTCGTAAAAACATTGGTACCGCAAAGTTCTGACCGAAAACTCAAACATTTCGCAACAAAATAGGACAAAAAGTTTTCCAGAGTAAAATGACCTGATTTTCAGGATGTAACTGCGACAATGAGACCTTTTATTGGCTTGTGGGCCTTTGGTAGGTCATGGAAATACACCGCAGACTACAGTCACATTTAGTCTAGACTTTTAGAATCTCTGTTTGCCTGGAAGAAAAGAAGATAAATAAATAGACTAAAACATAATAAGTGCTTTTCTGAAAATTAATAAGGATAAAGATGCATCATTTGATGATCATTTATTGATAAAACTTGGCTCAAAGCCCTGTTGCACGCAGTCAAATATACCTGAAAAAAGTAGGTAACTACACAATAATTTTGACTTATCATAACGTAATATTTGATAGATATACAAAACAATTTTTTGTTCTCTCCGGGTACTCCGACTTCCTCCCAGAGTCCAAAAACATGACTGTTAGGCTGATTGAGAACTCTGAATTATCCTTAGGTGTGAGTGTGCATATGTGTTGTTTGTCTCAGTGTTGCCCTGCGATGGACTGGCGACCTGTCCAGGGTGTACCCCTGCCTCTCGCCCGTTGTAAGCTGGAGATAGGCGTCCCAAAAGGGACAATGGTATATAGAAAATGGATGGATGGATGAATCCTGATACTTAGCTGAACTTTGAGATTAGACCACTTAGTTCATGTCTTTCTTGAGTCTATGTTATCATGCCAGTTTCCATTAGTGCCCTTAATGTGCGTTTTTCACCTTCCAGTGTTTTAATTTACTTCTTTGTATACATTGTGATTATAACAAAACCAAAGACAGACAGTGGAGAGAGAATAAAGGAGTGGGAACACAGTGAAACGGTCTGATCTAATCAGCCTTTTCAACCTCTAATTCTCTGATGGAAATTATGCCTGACAACTGGCCTTTAGAGATGAGACAAGACTCCTTCAGTGGCCTTTGCTGTTTTGGATGAAGGCAGCGAAAACACAAGGGTGGGAAAGCGGAAAGGGATCCATGCTGCACGGCTTATGAAAAAGAGACAAAAAAATTATAATAAAGGGGGAAATTTCTGCAGAAGGGTTGAGAAAAGAATGACAGAGAAAATGATGATGGGAAATGAGCTTTTGAAAGATTATTCATTTACATATCTTAATGGAGAACTTAACGTATACTGTGAATTCTTGCCTCAATAAAAGAAGCGCGATTGCTCATGTCCAGGACCGTATGGAGCGACTCACACCAATTTAAAATAAAATTCACTATTCATATTTCAAAGTTTTACCAGAGTGAAGATAAAAAAACAACAAAAAACAGACACAAATCTTCAGGTATTACCAATGTTTTCAGACTTCACAGCTTCCATGTTACTTTTTTATTTCACGTGTGCTCCAACGACATTCATGCTTATAAGGCTGTTTAGAGCACAAGCTGGAGAAATTTAATACACTCCCACATAATTTACTCAGATAGGCGACTACTGGAGGTTCTTGTGGAGTCTTTCTATTCAATGACAGCAGTTTGTAGTGAAAGCGTTTTCAGGAGGTAGGCACATTTTCCAGCCCCTTTTGGCGAACACCTTCCAATGTATAAATATAAATAAATAATATGAGCAGTCATCGTGTGAAGTTCTCTTAAAATGAACAAGGAAAAGTAAAGGAGCAGCACAGATCAGACAATTTTAGATTCTATCGTTACAGCAAAAACTATGCAGGGAAGAATCTGTTTTGACTCCATTTCTACACACCATGCGTCATATAACTCTTAGTTTTATGGAGTTTTCTGCTTTTTGGGGCAATTCAGATACTTTCTTATTGAATAATGCAAAAATAAAAAGAAATAAATGTTTTTTTACTAATTAGTTCCACATTCAGAAGTATACATACACAAGGCTTTTTTTTTCTTTTAAATATTCCCTTGAACAAATTTAGGAAGCACATCTAATGACGTCATAGCTTTGTAAGATTGGTTAATTGAAAGCAATTTAAGTGGAACTGAAAGCCCACTTGTGTATTTATTCACAGGCAACGCCTCAGTCACACTCCGTCCTTGCGTGACATCTCAGAGAATTTAAAAGTAATCAGGAGGGGAAAAAAATATATAAACCTCTACAAGTCTGTTTAATAATTAATATATAACAATTTACAGATTGGTGAAGGTGCCGGATTCATCAGGAGTTAAATTAAAGTATATTATGGGAATGTTCAGCAACCAAACTGGTCAGGATGGGGATTGGTTCAGTCTCACAGAGATGAATTTGTTTTAGGACAAATGTTCATAAGACCGCTGTGGAGATGCCGTGTGAAGCAGGTGAGAAAGAGTCAAGTCCTGTACCTGAAAGGCTGTTCTGTTTAGAAATAAACGAAGTTAAAGCAAAAAAGCCAGAATATATTTCCAAATGTCTAGTTTGAAAGATATCTCCACAGGTGAAGTGATAGATCCACTTCTCATTATTGCTTATGAGTTGCCTTAAATACTGTAAGCACCACAGCATCGGTTTGGCAGCGTAGCGTCTGGTTAGTCATCAGAACAAAAAGATTTTAGCTCCCTGCACTACTTAAATGTTAAGTTGAATATATAAGTCGTACATTTACTTGCTGTGCAGGTGAGCTAAAAAAAATAAAATAATCATCCATCTTGATCTGCACTATTATTAGCAAAAAAAAGGTGTGAGTCAAGAAACTAAGCCAAGCACTCAATGTCTTCTTACTCGGTCAGCTCCACCAGCCTCCTCATAGATTAGTCACATTCCTGTTCCTCCATACAATCTGTTTAATGTTTCCAAAATCTGTTTTTTTTCTTTTTTTTTACAGATGGTGTCACATTTTGCACACCTCCGTTAAAGGACCGTTTCTTTCTATATATGCAGGCTTTTAAAAAAAATATATCTAAGAGCCAGCTGTTGGTACTGTGTCATATTTTAGGTTTTTTGGAGACTTCCTTTAGTATCCTGCCATTTTCTCATGGAAGAAACTTCTTGAATCTCCAGACCTGCACATGTTGGCAGCTGTTTTGAATGTTCTTCACTTTAAGTATGGGCTGTAGCTCAGTCGTAGTTGTCCTCCAAGTGTAAGGTTGTAGTTTCGATTCCAGGTGTTTTATGTCACGCGTTAATCTGCCTCTGGGCAACTAAATCAATCCATGCGACAGTGTATACATGTACATGTTTGCAAGTGTGCATATGTGTTGAGTCTGTCTAAAGCACTTTGATTGGATAGCGTCACTGGAAAGGAGATATAAAAATTCGCACCATTCATTGTTTATTTATATTACTTGGATTTCCGAGTGTTGGTTAAAATACATCCAATATCCATACAATCAAATGGGTGGAAAAAACACACACAGGCTGTAGACATATGGTGCCTTAATTGTTTTTACAGGAATACCTGCTCAGTTAGGCGACTGAGATATATTTATTTTTTTATAATCGGAGGATCTACCCTTAAAATGTACTGCAAGAGAAAGAGGAAAAACGGGCGACGGAAAAGTCAGAGTTATGTCTCAGGAGGTTTTGGTTGGATAAACGAGAAGTCAAAAGGAGAATAAAGTGTTGATGAACACAACCGAAAAGAAGGAAAAAATGAATTTCTGCCAATCAATGCCGTAATCCCAATTTCCCAATTTCCTCTTTATGTTACAAAGACTCCCCACCCAGCTATAGTTAGGACTGCCTCAGTATTTTGAGTGTGAGTGTAACCCATCGAGCCACTGTGTGTGTGTCAAAGTGAAGGGCAGCTAAGCGTAAAATAGAGTCCAGATTCATTAGGTCCTGTGAGCCGAGCTGCAGTTGGTTTAAGTGATACATTTCCTCTGAAAGTGGAGGTGTGGAAGTGTGTGGGTGGACCGGTGTGCGAGGGGGTCACTTCCATGTTACGGGTCTCTTTCTCTGTCTCACACCTGTGCACAGGCTCACCTACACACGCATAGACAGAAACATGCACACAAAGACAATTTAGAGGCCTTTATTCTATTTTCTCCCCTCTCTGTCTCAGTGGTGAGTGACACTGTAAATCTGAGCCAATTTCCTCCTCTAATCATCATTAAAAAGCGCAAATTACTCCACTCTCCATTAAACACTCCCACGTGCCTGCTGGTATTACTAGCTTTGCAGTTTTCTCCCTCTATTCCAGGCTGAGGCGAGCTGCCGGTGTAGCTTTACTCCTCCCTGACTTAATTCATAAAACAAGGAGGCAGGCACATGTCAACAAACAGAAAAACAAGATGCTGGAGGGTGTTTCACCAAAGCAAAGCGATGCATACTTCCCCCCACTGTTATGCATCTTTTACCCCAAGACATAAGCCATGTGGGGAAAATGTGGCATAACAAATACAAACAAACAAAAAAGAAACGAACCGCAAATCAAGGGATTAGCTTTGCGTTATCACAAAGTGAACTAAAGAGTCTTTCAAAAGCTATTTTGTCCTTTCACTGTAATTGTATTTACCAAACTTGAGACAATACTTTGGAGAACAAAGCTTCACTTCAATTGCACTTACTGGAGTCTCAACTAGTTTTGCACATGTAGGTAAAACATGTTTCCCTATTTTTTCTTAAAGTAAGTGAAGCAAAGTATCTGCAGCTCATGAAGATTGATTGATGTATATCGTATTTCAACATCATTTTGACTACTAGCCGGCGGAAATTTGCGATTTTCAGTGACAGACAACAGTGATGCAGGCTAAGGTGGAAGTAGCAGCTGAGTTATTGGATGCAACACTGCACACAGCATAAAGTCCTCTAAACACAATTGCAGCCTTAAATCGGCACAGCTGTTAAGAGGACTAAACCATTCTACGTGACATTTTCCAATTCACAACTTCAACATTAAACATACATTTTATGTATTTGGAGTGTGCATGGAACCATTTGTCCAAATACCCTGGAGAGGACACAGAAAAGACAGATAAGTTACATCTTAGCTCCGCAACACTTTTCCTGCACTCACACTTAAGATATACACAAACGTTTGCCAAACTTTCCAAACGGCAAACCTTCTTTGCTCTCAAAAACTATTATTTTCTCTTCACAGACAACCACCCCACTCGATCATGAGGAGCAGCTGTGCAGAGCCTGAAAACAACAGGCGACGTTCTAAATGTTAACATGCAAACATTTTCAATAGTTAAAACGTCTTGTGAGCTAATGTTTCTTTATGTGCAAATCAATGCTTAAAGTGCCGTTTGAAATAAAGTGCTTGTTTAAGCGGCTTTCATCAAGTGCAAAGGTAAAAGTAAAGCACTATAGTTATTCAAATGAGAATGGTCCCACCTCCTTATTCAGTTGACGTTATGCCACAGCTTATCTGGATGTTGTGTTGGCTTTGACCGCTCTGATCCTGGGTTGTTTTTTGTGGGGTTTCGCTGGTATTCCATTCCTCGTGAAGAAGCTCTTGTTCATAGGGCTTTCAGTAGAGCAGACACGCCTCCACTAAATCCTCTTGCAAGTAAATGGGTTAAATTGCTCAACTCCTTTGGTTTTAAGCCCCAGTTGTTCTTAGCCATCCAGCAGTGTTGTCATTTTCCTTGACCTACAAGTATTGTGCAGCTTCACTTCAATTAAATAGAGTGATTTCCCCATATCATTACCAGCTTTAGTTTTACAACAAAATGTTTAACATTGTCTTTTTCAGAGTTTGTAACAGTTTTCAGTCATTGGCACCTTCAAAACACAACAGACTTGGACATGTTGACACATGTTGTGATCCGAGTGATTCATTTCTGCCTCTTCCCTATCAATTACGCTCCAGGTGATCTTTGTCATTTTGTGTAGGTGTATGGATACTTGTTGGTATTTTTTTAATTGTGCTACGCTTGTTGCATGATCAAATGAGGGTTTAAAGAGCCTATTATGTTCACAATTATGAGAATTACAATCTAAACTTGTTTAAAACGTATCTCCAATGTTCTCTAAGAGACTTTTGATTCCTCTTACCATTTTTATATGGAATTAGCGTTTATTTTTGTGAGTTGGTTCAAACTACTAATTAAGTGCAATAATTAAACTTCTGTTCAAATGGATTATGATCCCAAAATTGATGCATACAGAAAGGAATAGAGTCTTATGTGGCCAAAGTATTGATTGATGACGCCGTCATTTGATCGATTTGTCACAAGATCGTACCAGATAAAGTAAGCTAATAAAAAAAAAAGAAAGCATACCAAAGCTTGGCACACACCACAGCCTGTTCCTCTGACTATAAAAGCAACCCATCCTCCCCAGTTTAGCTGTGACGATTAGTTAGTAAATGTCCAGGGATTCCTGTTCTTGAGGTGATTCAGCTTTATGGATTATTCGTGCCTTGCCTCGTTACATCTGATTATCTGGACATTGACCTTGTTTCTGTTTTTAGACTCTTGTCTAACCCCCTGAATTTGTTTTTATCATCTCTGATTTTACATTAATGACCCTGTTTTTTGATCACGGACCACGAGTTCTGCCAATCCCCTGTATGTATTCTTTTCAATAAGCCCTTATTCAGTGGCGGAGCTAGAAGGGGGGGTGGGGTAGCACCGGACCCCTCTGAAATGTGATTGGACCCCCCAGGTGCCCCCCCCAGATGATTGAGATTTGTCACGACACGGCACGTCTTGTCAATAGGAGCTAGCCACATTTAAGAATCGGTGAGGCATTATGACTGCTAAGTCCCTCCCGTCCAGTAGTTGGCTCTATGTACCACAAAGAGTTGTAATCCACTTTACTCAAACAAGAAGAGGCAGATTCTGCGTTATTGGAGACTTTTGGGGCCAAAATGGGCTAATTGTCGTTCAACATAAATATAGGCTGGGTGATACCTGAAAGCAGAATCACCCAGCCTGTTTTTCTCAAGCACCAGATGCTGGCACAGGCTGAAGCCCCTCATCATTCACTTCTTTGCCTTTTATAGACGGTTAAATCCTGATTCTAAAGTAAGTTTAATAATGGTTTCCTAATGAGTGACCGATTAAAATAACTTTTATGTTAAGATAGGAGATCGTTTTGCTTTGGGTATAAAGTTAACATTACGTCTCATGATGTATACAGATGACCAGCTGCTCCACTTTAACATCTACATTTAATTTGGGTTGCCGAGCCTTGTACTTTCACGTTTCTTTAATTTTTTGAGAGGAATTAAACAAGCAGACAATCAGCCATTTCATGTTTTGTTGCCTTAAATCAAAAATAACGAGAAGATGATTTGGAAGTGGGAATTTAACATCATTGTATGATTGTAAAAAATAACATGCATGTAGATATATGTAGTTTGACAGCAAGAGTATCTCTGGTCAGTTAAAACTTGCACTATGTTCCTCTTGACAAAATGGTGTCTAATTGCTTGTTGATCAGTTAATAACTTTTATTTTATTTTTATTTATTTTTGAGTGAGTGAGTAACTGTGTGTTATTGGGTGTGACTGAATGTGTGTGCATTTTCATTCATGTAAAATGGTCATTTGTTGAAAAATTGTTACTAAGTTGTGTTTTACATTTGGCATATTGTTAATAAACTCCAAATTACATCCAGAAATCTAATTTTCTGTAGGAGTATTTTGTACTTAAATATATTTAAATGTTTAGAGACTCCAATGGTAATTGATTGTTCGAGAAACAAATTTACGTATTGTCATAGTCTATGGACCCCCTAAAATACCCTTGGCCACCCTCTGGCCCCCCAAAGAATGAAAGTCTAGCTCCCCCACTGCCCTTATTTAATTAGTTTGAGCAGTGTTGGCTGAATCTTTGGGTTCCTCTGCTACGCCATGAATCTTAACACACCTGGCTTGTCTGATTCTGTTTTTCAAGGCATGCCTCGTGTTAATGATGTAAAAGTCAGATAAAATGCGTTGGCATATGGAAGTGGCACCATGTTGGAATCTCTTCTTTTTTTTTCCTCCCTTGTCCTGTTCAGCATCATGGCTAGTAGAATGAGTTCCTGGTTGCCATAGTTGTGCTTAACAGATTTTCTTTTCCAGCGAGGCTTTATAGAGCCTCTCTTGCTTCCCATACCTTAATCATTTATTGAATACTGAGGTGTTATATACCTTGTAAAGCTAAACATGACTGAGGGGTGGGGGGAGGGGGTGCACAGAGTGAAAGGGAACATATACACATACCAATATTCCAATAGAAACAAGTAAACAAACAAACACTAACAAAAACAAACAAACAAACATAGTCAAAGGAACAAAAAAACTAGCTGCTACTAGATCGCTCCTGAAGCAGCCATGGGAAACTGTGAAATGGCAATGAATCATACCTGTGGAGATATAATTAGCAGAAAGCAGAGCAAAGACAGCAATGTATGTGGCACATAACACATAAATAAATATGAAGCAAACTTAGTGTTATTAATAAACAAATCGGCACAGTTAAAGGGTTGTGATCTCTATAGTGTGTGATTGCGCATGAGCATGCAGAAATTGTGATGCAGGTATTACTTGAATTCTGCTCAGCCATGGGTACAAAGGGCCACTGCCACCACCCTCCAAGAGCCCAGAGCGAGCAGAGAAAACACAAGGTCCACGACACTGGGGCCACGCAAGAGCACAGATATCAACCAGCCCCCAGCGGACGCGGAGTAGAGCCCCCAGGGTACCAGGAGCAGCACCCTACCCGTCCCGCCAGGCCCCGGCCGCCCAGGCACGGGCCAGGGCCCATACGCCCGAGCGCCCCCGGTGCCCAGCAGAGAGCCCGCCCGACACCAAAGAGAGATAGGGGACCCCAGACAGCCAGCCGGGGTGAATCGATACAAGCCCCCGTGCCCCCATTACGGATTTGGGGGCACGGATTTGGTTTGCCCAATTATGTTATTTTCGTTAGTGTTAGTGTTTCATTAAATGTTGCTTAGGGTAAGTACAATACCATCAACATGTTTTAATTTGTAACAAAATACAGTATATTTAGATTGCCTTTGTACCACAAAAAAATGTTATACAACTTTGTGTTGTATCATAGGAAATCTGTTTAAAATATATTTAGAATTTGCAATGGACAAACTGTAGAAAAGCTCAAAAGGATTAAAAATGTTTGCAGCTTTCTTTACAAGACGAGATGAATGTGACACATATGCTTGTTGAAGCTAAGCTCAACATTTTGTTTCCTAGTAACCCTTAGTTCCAAAGATCCAGTTCAAAACTTTGCTTTACATAATTTTTTTTTGTTTCCTATTTTCTTAAAAACGGATATTATCTTTGAACCACTTCTTAGCTGACCCAAGAAGGAACTGTTTCGGCATCCGTCACAGCCATTCAACATTGAGAATAAATCAATCAACCTGTTGGATTTTTTAATCTCCGTGTTGCTTTTGTTTTTGAACCACCTAAGTTACAAAAAAATCGTAAAAAGGCCAGAGTTTTAATAGATTATACTGACAATAATAGGTCAGTTATAGAATATGATGACCTCTTTATCTGTAATTTTGCTCCTTTATTTTGAGTGTCCAGAACTAAAATCACTAATAAAAAAATAATAAATCATGCTAATACAAAACGTGTGTATCTCTACTATATTTATTTTTTGTGTTCAGTGATATTAAACCTATTTTAGAGGAGCCTGACTGTTGTTAAATGTTGCTTTCACTGTCTAATGACTGTCATAAAAATGAGAAATCAGCCAAAAGGTTTTACATTTTCAGGAATCCTAAAGGATTTCTGTTCGACAGCCATAGTTATGACTGACCCCATCCGAAGCCTGTTTTCAAACGTATGAGGATTCATCTTGTTCATGTTATCTTTCTCTTGTAGTGATATTTTAATTTCTGAATTTTAAATCTGTAGTTTGGTAAATGCAACACAAACATATATTTATGTTTTACAGCAGAAGCTTCCCGAGATCATGAGAATGCAGAATCACATTAATAATAAAAACCTGAGTACCCATTATCTCTGGCTAGAGCTTCGGGCCTTGTTGGGTTAAGTAACACAAACAATGCGTTGTCACAAACATTTGCAGGAAAATCAAGCTGTTTTGGCTGTAATTACTTCTCATTTGCATGTTTATTTGGCAATGCGTCTCTTTAAACTTATCTTGGCTATACTATTTTATTACACAAGCACAATATGTCGTAGAGAAATATTGCTCTTCACAGCTATGAATGTTAAATTTCTGCATAAAAAAAACATATGCATTTTAGGAAAAGTCCACACCAAGAAAATAAATTAAAATACTTCCCCTGTGTGCAAATGATTTCCACTTAAGGAAGGGGTCAGTAGCTGAATCACTCAGACCTAAAACTGGTCTCCAGTTAAGGATGATTGCATTATTCCGCTATACTTATCCCATACTGTTAGTCTCATACTTTGCCTGTGGCTGGAACACCGCGCCTGCAATATTCCTTCCCACAAATTTAATTTCACTCTTATGTTTTAGGCCCAAAAATAGCTCCAGTGTTTTTTTTGTATTGGTGATCCTAGCTTGAAATATTGTCTGGTAGAGTGTGGCGTTATTCAGCCATTCCAGTCTCAACTCTCTCAATAGATAGATTTTTACATATGTTGGTACCATCAGATGGATCATCTACTGCAGTTTTACAGACCAAGATGCTGCAGTGGTTCGCTACAATAGATGGTTTAAAAAAAAGTTAAATAAACGTTGTGCACACTTTTAAGCTAATCATTTGTTGAAGCTTTTATTCACTATAAAGAACATCTTTAACATTATGAATGATGTATTTGAATAAAAAGAAATAAAGTGCTACTTTCCTTTTAGAGTTTCAGGAGAAGTTACAAGAGATCAACGGTACTGTAATTTACACAATGATCCATTGGAAGACCTCTTATTTTATCTTTTACTGATTTATTGGTTTTGAGTAGTTACAGAGTAATTTTTTGGGGAAAAAATATATAACTTTTAGGAGCAGACTTTGTACCTTTTACTTTTACTTGAGTGGTCATTTTCATAAATAATTATACTCCTGGGTCAAATTATTCTACCTACAAAGAGTGACCTTCCTGAATAAAGAACAAAGTATGTTTTGACAAAAAAATAAAAACCCTACTGTTTAAGTCAAAGTGAGAATGAGTAATAGTTTTTCTAAAAAAAAGTGTTATTTTTGTTCCTGGATTTTTAAATTTGGTAAATACTTTTTGTTTTTAACTTTTCACATAAAATTCACAAAATGGCACATAACTTCATTGTCTGTCTGACAAAAACTTTAAATATTAAATCAGATCTGATCGGTTACTCTGACACTTGGGTAGCCATTTGTCTCAAATGTACTTGAGTAATTTCTTTGACCATCACTTTTGACTTCTACATTAGCACTTTTTAAAATATGTTGAAGTAAAGTAACTCTTCCATGAGTACAATCTTTGGAAAATAATTTGACAGAGAAGTGTGGCATAGCATACGTCCAATTCGGCGAAAGAAAGCATGAGCGAGAATAAAATTAGACTTTCAGATTGTCCTAAGCTCTGTTTTTAACAAAAACGTACAAAAATAATCTGCATGGTGTGCTGTAGGGCGCTTTGCAATGGAAATATTTCCATAATCTGTCAGATTAGAAGAATTTTGTAAGGCAGAATGTGAAAACAACTACCTGATCACGACGTGGAATGCTAATATTTTTGAAACCAAAGAGGAAATTCTACTGTTTGTATGTTTCTAGAAAATTATTAACCATGTCCTGTACAGAGGAGTATACAGTTTTATACATTGTTTGCAGAAATGATATGGGCAATACCAAACTGATGAACAACAACAAAAAAAAACAGCTTTTGTATTTTATCCCGCAAATGTTTAAAGAATACTTGAATCTTAGTGTTTTACTACTTTAGGTGGAAGGTTGTCTGTGCTAATTTATAACAATCCTGAAAAACGGTTGACAAATGATCCCAACTGAGGCCATGCTGAACATTAAGGCGTTGTTGTCACATCTTTACTTTCTCCTCCTGACACATCAAGTCCCTCAGGAAAAGCCGTAAAGAAGCATTTAGCTCTTAATGGAAAGCGCCCCTCGTGAGCTCAGGAGCAGCTGTCCCTTCATTAGCCAGTGTTTGTTTTCACAGCTTGTTTGTATGTTTATTGGTGTGTTTTTGCACCTGCAGTGCAGACATTTAGAATGACACTAAATGTTTCTGGGTTCAAAAGGGGACACGGTCATAATACGAAACAGGAGAATCTGCGGGACCAACACAGGTCTTTAAAAAAGAAGCTTCCAGTCTAAGCTCTGCACATATTTCTCATTGTTCTCATTTACGACGGACTCTTGTGTTTGTTAAGGGGAATGTCAACTGTACGTATGAAACCAGAGATTTACATGTACTGAATAAAAAAGACAGGGGCCAACACCTTTCTGTCTCGCTGCCTGAACTTAAATGGGACCAAACGTATATTGGTCGGTTGCTTTGAATTATTTATTTATTAACGTCTTCATACATTTCTTCAGTATTTGGTAGCATTGCCTTATAACTGCATGACTTCTGGGTCTATTTCCTCGAGCTTGTCTCAATAGTTTGTTGGAGTTGTGGCCCGTTCTTCCTCACAGAGCTGATGTCAGGTTTGTTTGATGCCTCACTTGTGCATCCCTTTTCAGATCTCTCCAAAAGTTTTCAACTGGACTGAGATCCAGGGTTTGTGACGGCCTCGTCAAAAACTTGAACTTGTCCTTAAGCATCTTTGTAAACCTTAGATGAACACTTTTCGACCAAGCTTTAACTCCCTGGCTGATGTATACAAATTCTCAATATTTCCACATGATGTCCTTATGATGCTTTTATCCTCCAAATGTTAGGCCTCATAAAAAAAAGAAAAGAAATAAAAGGTCTGGTTCTTTGTGTGTGCTCAAAACCGCAATCTGGCTCTTCTTTTAGTAATTGGTTCCTCTTTGCTGAGTGGCCTATAAGCCAAGGATTCGTTACACTGGATTATGATGCCGTCTTAGCAGCTTCAACCAGCTTCTTCACGAGATCTTTAGGTTTTGTTCTGAGACACATTTTGGACATAAACCTTTTAATCG
>JAVLVB010000409.1:177831-197295 GCA_032876305.1 Orestias chungarensis | reverse complement strand
TTGTTGTTCACCATTCTAGTGTACATGTTTACATGTCTTAAAACTTAAATCTTATGGAGAATCAAAAGTGACACTTGAAGGGACACTTCTGCTGATCCGTTCTATCCATTTTTAAAGCTTGTTCTACACAGTGTAGAACAAATGCTTGTTAGAACCTCTCAGTTTTTGACTTTTTTATTACTTTTCATTTAATACCAACAAAGTTCTGGATACTGTAAGCTTTGGGCTAAATGGTGCGAAGATCTTTCATGGTAGTGTAACCTAATAAAGACGCTTATGAGATTTCTGTCCTCAAAATCGAGGAGTTTAAGTTGTTAATTACTGATTTCCTAACAAATGTCAACAACAAACACAGTTTAATTCAATCATATTCACTGATGAACATCAAACTCAAAGCAAATGATCAAACAGTGTGTTATTTACCCTTTACAAAGAGCACAGATTGCAGAGTAAAAAAAAGGAGATGGCACAAAAAGTGCAATTGGTGGTGGGTATTTGTTTTTAAGAAAGTTTGATGTTCTGGAATCAGCTTTACTTTTACTGAATGAAAAGTATTTCATTTAGTTCTAAATGCATAGATCTTACCTAACACGGTATCAAACACACATTGTACACATGTAAGCATATTTATACACTGGTGAAAATATCATTACCTTCAACAATAGAGGTTTCCAAAAAATTCTTCACACAAAATTAACTTTTCATACAGTTAGAGGTTAAATTTATCCTGTATTATTAATTTTAATAGGAGATATAACTCAGGCTAGTTTCAGAGCAAAATTGAGTTTAACTGTTTAATTTAACACAGATTTTAATTTAACACAGATTTAGTTGCGACGTAACCAAGTGTAAGTAAAAAGAGCAAGAAAAGCATACAGGAAAAGAGCAATGTTAAATCTAATGCAGATTAACTCCAACAGAATTAAAAAAAGCATAATAAATGTACTTTCTATCAAAAAACAACTTTTCCTGTTTGTGGGGCCTAAAAGAAAAACATGTATGAGTCACAGACCAAGAACAGACTGGGAGTGGAAACATATCGTCCATCTGAACCTACCCCTGGTCCTCGGGGCCACATCATCTTGGAAGTTAAAGAGGTTTTCCTGCTTCAATACTCATCATTCAAATGAATGAGTTGAAAAGAGTTTGCTGCAGAACCTGCTGACGTGCTGAGCAGGTAATCAGTCAATTTAATTAGTTTTCTTTGCGCAGGGTGTAAAGATCAGGGTCGGCCATGGATCTACTCCACTCAAAATAATGATCCAAAAATTTTTAGAATGCAGCGTTAAATCCATATAAACTATATTAAATGCGACAGGCCACCAGAATGGGATTGTTTCCGAACATCCCATCACTAACCTACAATTTAAAGAACAAGCAGAGGAGAATAGTAAAAAACTAATGTTAGACTATGTTTTTCTTTCAACATGAAGAAAGCCTGTCATGAATAATTATTCTGTTTTAGGTTTATACATCGCAGCACGGCAACACTCTTTATCACAGGAAGTAGAATGAGAAGGAAAGAATGCAGCAGGAGGCCAGGCGGACTACATGCAGGTGGCTGACTATCTTTACCATGTTCAAAAAGCAATACTGTCCTGATACTCACACCACTCTGTCTATCGATTACTCCGTGACTCCATCCCCGCATTTTACTCTGGAGAAAAGTGTCTTTCCTTCTGTTCTGCCAGCCTGCCAGCAAAAAAGAAAAAAGTATCTGGTCTGGGGTCTTATTTCTGTCAAAGATGATGTTAAGCAGCCATGTGTTTCTTTCGACACAGTGTCGTAAGCAGCTGTGCCACAAAAGAATCTTTAAAACAGCTGAATTCAAATACAAAGTTCACAATTTAAAACCACTCAGAAACTGCTGTTTGAGTTTTGTCTCGTTAATTTTCGGTTTTTGTGTGTGTTTGTATCTGAACTGGCGTCAGAATTGATGATTGGTTAAAAGGTCTGTGAATTCTTAGATTTACTGAAGAGCTAGCCTTTATTTTTATAATGAGCACAGATAAACTACTTTACAGAAACTGAAATTGGTGTCCCTTTTATAACTTTCCACCAAAGAAATGGACAGTCGTTCACAATTCCATCTATTTTTTCTTTATCTAAGCTTCTATAACTCACTCTACAACTCTTCAAACTTGAATCAGACTTTTCAACAAGCAGTCTGTCTCAAACTAACTTTTGACATTTCCCTTAACTGGAAGCTACAAACCAACTTCAAATTCAGTTTTCATTCATTGTATTTATTGTTGGTATGTATATCTTAACAACCATTAACGGTAACCAGCTTGCCACTATCCTTTCCTACCATGTCAACGCATGAGCTGTTCTAGACCGGTTTGGTTTTGGGCCCTGTTAAGGTCCCTGTACTGAAGAGATAACACTGGCTCCATTTCTCATCATCATATGGAATGGCAATGAAATCTTTATTAATTGGTTCCCTCATTGCTCTTATTTATTAAGCTGTTGAGCTATTTCTAAAACTGACCAAGTGTTAACACCCATTGTTGACGACCCAGTTCCAGTTCCCCAAACTGTTCTCCATACATTTATATATTTTGTGGGTGTTTTGTCAGAAAACATAAAAGATGATACATAATATTATCACAAAAGGTTCATAAATTGATTGTTCAAAATGTCTCATAGCGTAGAAAAGGCATAAACATTGAAATGTAATTTTTTTTTGTTTTTTTTTCAGGGATATTACATCAGTTGTCTTGAGTTTTCTGTGTGTGGTCAACTGCTGCTCTTTATTTACATATAAGTATATGTATAAAACTGCTGCAACAAATCACAAATGTGTTTATCTCTGGTATTTTATGTTGTTTTTTACCTCAGGCAGTAAAGGCAACTACCAGTCATTGATTTATATTTTTACATCTGTGTTAAAACAAAAGACGGATCATCATAATTCGTGAATGGTCTCAGATGGAGGGAGGGGGGCAGGCGGAGACACATAGAACATAGAGTGCCGGCTAATTTACGCTGACATCAAACCCTTGTTATAATGAAAATCTGTGCAATGAACACACAAGATGTGTGTGTGTGTGTGTGTGTGTGTGTGTGTGTGTGTGTGTGTGTGTGTGTGTGTGTGTGTGTGTGTGTGTGTGTGTGTGTGTGTGTGTGTGTGTGTGTGTGTGAGAGATGGCATCTCCGGCTCTGACAGATGCTGCAGAATCACACAGCCACCCCGTCCCAGCTGGTTATCGGGGGCAACCCTGTAAATCTGACATTATAGGCTGCTGACAGGAGAAACGGTTGTTATCATAACCCATGGTGAGTTACGGGAAACACACAAATCCCTCAAGTTTCTGCCATGGCATGAATATGGCATTACGCAAACGCACACACACACACACACCCTTAAACATAAAGCGAGAATATGTATGAGGAGACTTTGGGAGAGCGTTTTAAATTTACAGCTCGCCAGCATGTGACGGTATAGAACGTGTGATGTAACAGCCAGGGTGTCCGTGTCTGTGTTGGCAGCTGGAAATGGCTATATCTGTATGTTTTGTATTTTATGATAGAGTTAAGTGATGAGTGTGGGAAACCCTGAGACGAGCAGGTCACAGGAAACAAGATATCTTACCTGGCCCTCCCTGAGCTTCACCATGAAATCATCAGTAATCTTGCGCGCGCACACACACACACACAACCACACACATCCAAGCCCCAACCCTGACAACCTGTTATATACCATCGTTTTCATAATTTAACTTTCTTTAAAACCAACGTTTTCTCTCCTTCTGTCCACTTTCTTTGTTTCTATGTATTTCGCCGCTTCCCTCTCTGGGTGTTCTAGTAGTAATGGACTGTGCTGTGGGAGCAGCAGGAATGGCCATTACCATCCACGGATCACTGGCAGATTGGACACAGATGAGAGAGAGAGAGAGAAACGGTGGAGGGAGCAGGGGGGGGGGAGGTCAAAAAGGTAGCAGGGAAAAGGGAAAAAAGGCAAGGAGAGATTAAATAAGGAGGAGAAATATGGGGATAATAACATGCACTTATTATAATGAAGTCATTCCGCTGCGATTGTGATCACTGAGGATTTCCAAGAAGTAGCTTTGTTAAACCGCTTGAAGGATCTGGTGCGAATTTAGTCATGTGATTCCTTTTTCTTCCTGCAATAGAATTAGAATGGATAATCTGAATTGCGATTAAAAAACAAATACACAAAAATAAAAGATTTATGAAGCTGGTTTCAGATCACTCAAAACGGAGCTATCCCTGGTCAGCTTCAGACTGATGATGGGAGAGATCCAGCTGGAGGTAACGTTCACAACAGCCATCAATTTTAAACGGTTATCAGTCTTTCAGTTTATAATGAGCCAATTGATTCGGGACTGTAAGTGAGTGTTCGAAAAAATGTTATTCAAATATTTGTTACATGTACTTTTAACATCTTTTTTGTTTCAGTATGAATAAAAAATGCTTGAAAAATATTAGTGGTGTAATGCGATAATTTAATAGAGCTATTGTAGCTAATTAGTCATAAGTGATCATCATCCATTCTCTGTAGCTGCAGGGTCAAGGTGGGGCTGGCATCTATTTCCACCGTTACTCAGCCAAGAAGCAGGTGCAACCCGGACACGTCCTCAGTCCCTCACCAGTCGACTCGGGCTTTGTTTGCCTAAGTTGCCCTGTAGTCTTGATCCTCAGTTCCTATTTTTTCCCGCAATCCAATTTTCATTTTCGCGCCTTCTTGTCATATTGATTAAATGGTCTACGACCTCAAGGTGATATAGAAGCGCAGCAGAGAAACTCAGACAGCAGAGCAAGAAGCAAGAAGTAACAATTATTGCTGCCATCTATGGATCAGATGTAAAATTTTTGAGCTATGTGGAGCTGACTGTATTGTTACAACATGAATATGAAGGAACCAAAGCAAAAGAAAAAAAAAAGGGGTGGGAGTGGGGGTAAGAAAATTCGGAGCTCGGCAGTTCACGCTGCAGTGACAGCTTTAGATAGCATTTGTCTGCTGTGTCAACGTAGTCATAAAAACACAAAAGACAATCAACCATGTAAACATGCTAAATTACACGTATGGTCATTTTTTAAAGGAAGGCTGAGTACCTGGTGAGAACACTTACATTTACACACTAATTCCTATGCTGGAAGATTTTAGGATGGGATTCGACGATCCATGATTAATAATAATAAATAAATAAAACAGTAACATGTTACTGTTCAAAGTTCTCAAAATAGCTTTGTTTAACACAATAATCCAAATTGTTTATTTTAAACCAATATTTGTTGATTTTTCAATCAATAAATAGACATATTTGATGTATTTCAGATACTTAACCCAGTAGGCATTAGGATTTAACAGAGCCTAAAAATCAGGAAATGTGTATAGTTGGGTCTAAACATATTGAGGGAAAGGAGACAGTGGTAAATAGACCAGAGGAATTAATCAGGGGTTTGCAGAAGCAGCTGAGGAAGAGAGCAGGCTGAGTGAAATCTACAGATGAGACACAGCTGGGAAGGGAACAATACTGGCAGGCTGAGAAAAGGAGAGTCAGGCAAAATAAATCTAAAAATATTAAGGAACAATTGCCAGTAATTACAAAATCAAAGTGAAAACATAGGGTCTTTCTGCAAGGAGTTTGCATGTTCTCCCTGTGCATGCATGGGTTCTCTCCAGGTACTCCAGCTTCCTCCAACAGTCCAAAACATGACTGTTAGGCTGATAGGGAACTCTAAATTGTCCTTAGATGTGAGTGTGTGTATGAGTGGTTGTTCGTCTCTGTGTTTCCCTGCGATGGACTGGCTACCTGTCCAGGGTGTCCCCCTGCCTCTCGCCCGTTGTAAGCTGGAGATAGGCACCACAACACCCACCTGATAGGGAAAAGGGTGTATAGAAAATGGATGGATGGGCAGGACACAACACAAATGATCACAGCACAAAAACGTATACATAGCAAAATCCGGACAAGTTTGATATTTCCCTCCTCTGTCAAGATAACCAAAACTGCTTAATTCATCTAATACTGGCCAGATATGTTCTTTAACTTCCCTGTTCTTCCAAATGAATAAAATAAGTTTATTTTTCATCAAAATACATCAATCTCTATCCTTACCCATATTTAAAAAATATGACTTTCACTTGAATGACTATCAAAGTGTAATATAAATACTTCTAGGAGGTCTTGAAGTGAGAATGCCAGCAAATATCCCTCCACAGTGTTTCTATGTTGCCCAGTATTCCTTATATGTAAAAAACATTCTCTCACAGAGCAAAGATGGAGAAAAATGTGAGAATGTCAGCTTTTACCCTTTAATCTGGATCATTTGATCATAACTACATCTAAATCCGTTTTAAGCTGTATAACTAGACTTTGATTATGTTTAATAACATATTTAGTTGGTTCACATCTGCATAGCTAACAGCAAAGAGAAGAAATAACCTTAAAGACTACAATGGAAATGTTTGGGCTCATTAAATGTAAAAAAAAAAGCTACATTATGTATCTCATATATTAGATAGTTCTTAAACTTGTTGTTATAATAAACACTTATTTAATTTTAAAAACAAGAAACATGTAAAACTTTTTTATATGCGCAGTTTGAACCCCATTAGAAACGTTGACGGATATGGCACAGTTCAAAATAACTTTCTTTGTTGCCTTTTCCAAAGTCAAAAAGGATTCCAAGGGGAAATGGAAAAACGTTTGCAGAATCAATTCTGATGAAGAGACCACATTCTTAACCCCGCTGTTTAACCCAGGTATGTGTATCATCAACATCTGACAAAATTGAATGGAAACATATCATGTCGCCCAAATTCTGTTAGAAAGTTTAAAAAAAATTCAAATATCCATCAGCCAAGCTGGATTTCATAACGGTCAAAAGAAAAGAAGTGCAGATTACAAATGGCACAACAGAAGATTATGAGAAAATGGACTCCTGAAAACATTCCACATCCAAAAAAGTATGGTGGTAATGAGGGGCACTGTGTAGTCCTTGTCATTTTTGGCTCCCACATGAGCCGCAGAAGTGTGGCAGGTTGTTTCGGCACTGACCTTTTTGTTGTAACACCTCCCCCCTGCACACACACACTACCACCAACCTCCAGTATAAAGGGAAGTGCCACACAAAGAGCTCTATTAACAGAGAAAGCAGATATAATGGGGAAACAAGATGGGCCTGTAATGGGGACAGGCAGGGCTGTCAGCATGCATAATGTAACAGTCGTGTTAAAACAACACTGGGCTCTGTGCGCTCGCCCTTTACACACACACACACACACACACACACACACACACACACACACACACACACGCAGACGGAAATCGTTACAACCCAATATGAAAATCCCAAGTTATTAATTCATAGACCGGCCTTCATCTTTGAAATATTCTCCAAGCACAGTGCACATTTCTCTTGCAAGGATGGGAATCATTGTTGTGTGTAATTACGGAGACAATGTTCTGAGGGATTATCAAAGAAGTAAGGGGGGAGATAAGAAAGAGGCAGATGAAGAGGGTGCGGGGACGAGAAGAAAGAGAAGTGGAAGGGGATAGAGAGAATGGAGGAGGTAGTGAGAACACAGAGAACACGAGGATGGAGAGAGGAGGGGAAAAGATTACCCCCTTCTCTGTTTGTTAAACTAACGCCGCCGCTCCCTTCCTTCTCCTCCCTCGTTCCTGCGTTCGCCGTATTAGCATGATAAAGACGTGGTGAAATAGGGCAGCCGGCAGGTCTTTGGACACGGAAACAATGCTATCGCCAGAACAGGCGTCAGTACAGCGCCGAGAACAGCCACAGAGGGACTGCACACTGACTCTCGCACACAAACATACATGTACCCACTGATATAAACCCAAACATGTAAACACACACACAACTGTGGATTACAAAGCCCAGGGGGATTCTAACAATCCAAGGTAGCACCACAGTAAAGTCTCAAAACACAACGTGCACCAACTGCAACTGCAGGTGTGTTGCATATGTTTTCCCACTTTGACTTTTAAAAAGTATGCATAGTCATGTTTGACAGACTGGTTTATTTCATAAAAATCCAACCATAACTCATAATCCACGTTTATTCATACCTCAAAAAATCCTTTAAGCCAGAAATTGTCTGCATTGCAGTACGAAAACATCCTTTGCATGCGATCTAATGAAAATTTAGATTAGATGCTCAGTTATGCAGCAATTAGGAAACTATGAAGTGAATGAGGCCTCATATACCGACTGAGCCTCTGCCAGTCCTGACCAAGGTGGACCTAGTGTCTACTTTGATTGACGCTATGTTATAGCTTGACTGGAACGATATGAGTCAGACACTGAGAGAGAGACTGTAAAGTAAAGCACATCCATTATTGGAGAAATAATTTCTAAAACAGTGGATTTGCATCATCAATGGTAAACTGATTGATAATACACTACTGTTGTATCAAAGTTTATTACATGTGACCGCAGTTAGCTTGAATGCGGAATTTAATTTTGGTAAACAATAAGGCATTTAAGAAGCACTTATAACAGGAGCCAGGAAGTATAGAAAAAAAGTGGAAAGACATTTGGGAAAATGGAAGACGTGTGTCCCATTAAATTTAGGGTAGTTTTAAACAGAATAAACACAGAAACAGCCGAGCGCTGACTTACAATGGACCAAGTTGCTACATCGTCATTGCACACTTGTTTGACTCTACCAGACACACATTTTTTGTGTAAACCAAATAGCGCGGCACATTTAATACTGCTGACACAGTCCGAAGCTGTTTTTAATGGTAATTATCTGACCAATCACGAATTTTAATTACCCTGGTAGATCTTAACAGCACATCAACTAACCCGACTGATGACACCTTGGCACGTTCGTTTGCAACTTTTAAGGAGTCGAGCTTTTGGTTTTTTGGTTCACAACAAATTCTTGCATTCTTGCTATTAACACATGCAGGACTTGTCAGACTTTGGTTTGCTGATGCTGCATTAATCCTCGAAATGCAATTGCCATTTTTTTTAAAGCGTTAAGCTTAAAAATTCTAAGTTACAACAAGAATTACAGTGATTTTATTTTATTTTAGCAGATGTGGCCCATTTTCCACAATGAACAGTGGGCTACAGTTGGGTTATTTGACCAACAACTTTAATAGGGATTATTAAAACATTCCTTAAACAATGCATTTTTGTACTACTTTCTGTTATTTTTCCTGTCGATCTAAAAAAAATTGTTATTAATAAAAAGATGGTCTGGGAAATCAGCATGAACCGCCTTTATGCCCTCACACAGAAAAAGTAAACATAATCCTCTCCTTTATGGATGGTGCATGTTCAGAGATCTGTAACATCCTGCAGGTCAGACACAGAGCCACGGGTCCTGTGGGAAAGCCCGGCCACCCCGCCAGCAGAGCCCCAAACTGAGGCTCGATTCTTCATTTGCCTTCCCACTTTTTCTAAAGCAACAGAAAACTGTACGGTTCAAAGAACGTATAAATGAAAACACAAGCAGAGGAACACACACTCGCACGCTGCGCTGTTCTGAATGTAAACGGACGATACGCACCAGCATGGATCACAAGCAACTCAGCGGACTGTGATGGTCATCGAGCCAAAACTCACACACTCAGTTCTCACATCACAAGCAGACACACCATGACACTTTTTTTTCCATAAAAGAAAATCAGGGGGAAAAAGAGGTAAATACCCTTAGATTCAAGAGATCTGTTTAACTACTTAAAAGAAAATGAAGAACAAATGATAAAGAATGGTAATAATCTGATGATTACGGATGCAACTGTACACATGTTAAGACCAAAGATTATTATCCATAAAGACCTGTAATCACACCTGCATTAAATATATATATCAGTCCACCCAGAAAAACGCGGGCAAAAATCCTTCATTTTGTGAAGGATTCTGCGGCATTTCGTCTTGTTTTCTGCAATGAAAACGCCAGAAAGTGCGAAAATACGCTGAAAAGTGAGAAAAACATGGCAATTGTTGTTTACAAATGTAGGGAGAATAAACATGCTTCCCCACACATTTTTTCACATATAGTAAGCAACAAACATGGCATGACATAGCAGCATAGCTGACGCAGTTATTTAGTCCCGTTATGCTAACTTAGAGTCTTGGACCATTTAAGGTAATTTATAGTGTAGTATAAGCAGATTTGAAAGGTAAAAAGTATGAACATTGCTTAGTTATAAAATACAGAATATGTCCAAAAACAAAGCCAACTATAACAGGCGAATTTACATAATTCTGATATTTCTGCACTTAGCTCCTACTTATGTGTTAAATATGTGTCTTTCTGAGAATGATGCACACCCCCGCATATCGTGCGCCCTTTCTTTGATTTAGCAGGATCTTCTCCGATCGCAGAGTCACGTTTTTCTGGAGGCACTGCCATACAATATTTAATAGTTGAACACCGGCAGCATATTTACTGTATATGCAGAACTAGGTGTCCAATGCAACGTTTAATAGTACTACTTTTGATGAGTTCCTCTGACCAGAGAGAAAAGCTACTCTTCAATGAAATTTGAGCATTTTTATATAAAAAGCCTGCATGGACATTTCTTAAAACGTAATTACATGTTTGCCTTCGTTATTAGGTTACATTCAAATTAGAAAAAAATAAATGAATGAGTAGTCGAATGAAATTAATTACATTTACATTTACAGTTGGAATGTTACTGAGCTCTTTAAGTACTCATACCTTGGTATTCATAAAAAGTCCCAAAGAATAGTGCATATTTTTTTGATATTTTTGATATTTTAAGTTTTAACCCTACAATGAGTTTGATAAGAGTTTCACTTTGTGTGATACAAATTACAAAAGTTTACAAAAGACCAAAAATACAAATTCTTAACTGTTTTTTTTTAGTATTTAAATTTGCACTGTGTTGAGGCATGTTTACGTGGGAAAAGGGGAAAAAAAAGGTATTAAAGTGTGATAATTGGAGATCTCATCACAAACACCTGGCACACACAATTCATCACACAGTACTTCCCTTCATACACACACACACGTTTCAGATTATCCCTCTCTGATTCGTTCCCGTGTTCACACAAAGAGCTGGCAAAGCGTGTCTGTTCTGCGTACATACATCAGGTGTGTGTACACAAACATGCCCGTTCACACACAAACTGCGAGAAAACATGTAACCAGTAAGTCTCAGAGCGTGGAGTATATCAGACAGGAATTACAGCTGTCATTATCACATGTAAAAAGGTTTATACACACACACACACACACACACACACACACACACACACAGATGTGTGCACGGGGTAAGAAGCCTTTTTTTCTGTCCTGAATGACACATCGCAAAGGAAAAACACTGACAAAGAAATTCAAACATCCTTCAGCTCAGAGATTGCGCTAAACTGAAACCCATCAAACACACATGTGAAAGCATACGCAAACTACTTCTGCCAATCATGCAGGCATCCATAATCCATTTTTTATCCTTCCACCAATCTTCTCCGTTTCCTCAGTCCTCTTTTAGAGATCTTCCCCATCCTCATATTTGGTCCCTCTGTCTTTCTTCATCTCATGGTTCATTTTGTGTTCTCATACCAATTTTACGTACTGAGGCAAATTTACTTGTGTAGCACATTTTTGGTGGGATGTACAACTGTTTTTAACCTGCCATTTAAACATTGACAGTGTGGAAGCTTGTCTACCTTCTTCAGGAATAGTATGCAAGAGTTTTGCGAGAATGACACTGAAACACAGCCTCACCCTGTTTGGCCGTGACTCTGGGAGTCAGCAGAAGCTTCTCAGAGTCCGATCTTCTTCAAATCTGGTTCCAGACCATGAAAACTCTTTTACATAAGCAGAGCTGTTTGTGAAGACCTGAGTACAGGATTGATACGATCTTATTTCCGGGTTCTGGTGAGAACTGGAGCAGCAGCATTCTGGGAGTTCCCCAGCTTTCTAATTCTAATGCTTTAGAGCGGACTCAGTGATTCTGGAAGCAGACAAGCAGATTGTTAAAAAAACATATATATGTTAGACATCATTCTGCTGAAGCTTTAAGTATGAACTAACATGCCATATAAACTGGTTTTCTCCTTAGAGAGCAGAAATACATTTTAGACAGTATGCTGATGTTGATGGTCCAGATTATAGCACTGTACAAAATTCAAAGAACATCGCCAGCTTTAACAAAAAAGGGCTCATTTATGAGGTCAACTACAAAAGATGTAACGCTGAGAGGTATGATGTGGAAAACAAAACCAATAAACATTACTATGACTTTTCATTTCATCGAACCAAACTGGTTTATGGATTTCCATACATCTCTTAACTGATCTCAAAATGGCAGCGATCTGCTAATTCCGGCAGTCCTCATATGCACGGACGTAAATTTTTGGGGGGGGACACAGGGGACACGTCCCCTGCACTTTTTCAAATGTACAATTTGGTCCCCTACACTTTTTACTGTCCAAAAACAATGTTCCGTTACACTACACCGAAACAACCGCTCAAGCTGAATCCCGCTTCTCTGAGTTTAGACCTCCCACCAGCACTTGATTGGCTCTCTGATGTTTGGATCTCTTGTGTGATTGGCTATCTCCACCATCACTCATTAGAAGTTAACATTACAATCAGCGCCATAGAGAGACATTTCGGACACTCCCATTGACTTCCATAGAAAGAAGCATGGAGCTGCCAATAGCTCCAAACACTAGCAGTTCCAGCATTGGATGTAGTGCATTCTGGTGTTTTCGGAAGTGTTTTCTACGGTAAGTTGATAAAAGTACAACTTCTTTTGCTGTTGTGAAGCGTTAGCTGACTGTTCTGTATCATAGTAATATTTCATATTGCCAGTTTTCGTTAAGCATTTTAACTTTCTAACTTGACTTCCTGATGGGTTTAGATCACAACTTACATTCTGAACTAAAATAATTGTCTAGTTTTTTTCGGCCAGTTACGCCTAGGTTTTATTCTACCAGCAGCTGGGCCGGCTGGTCCGCGTCGACGTGTTCAGCACGGCTTCTGCAGCACTACCTGTTCTACCTGGGGCTTGAGAACTTGCAGCACACAGAGGACATTACGGAGAAGCTGTGGAATGCCATGCTGGAAGTGTGTGTGCGTGTGTGTGCGCATGTATATATGTAAATAGTTCAAGTATAGAAATACTACAGTATAGTAGTCGTAGTAAATAGTAAAAGTGGTTCTTTATTTTAAAGCTTGTTTTGCATTTTACATATCTTACAATAAATTGTTTGGTAATTTATTTTTGCACAATTGAGTTATTTTGTCATGTAATCTGATTTCAACGAGAAACTGTTTTAATTAAATAAATATTTTAATCAGTGAATTATAAATAACAGTTCTCAGACTACAAGCACAATCAACTAAGTTTGCATGAAAGCAAAAATTATAATTATTATGTTTTCTACAAGTTAAGCATTCATCCCAGGTCTTCAATCGAAACATATACAGCAACATATTTCCCTTTTTATAATAGGTATTTTTACTTCTGTTAAGGTTTTTGTATGTTATGAAACACTGGCCATACTCTCATGTTAAGTAAACTTGTGGGGGAAAGTGAAAAAAGACGTTTTTGTTCCAGAAGCTGTTCAAACTGACTTACCGAGCTGAGATGTTTGGAGCTACATGAACCACGTGACCACCTATCGGCGAGTTCAAAGAGTTAAAAAATACTCGTCTCTCCCACCTTTGAAATCAAAATTTCGTCCATGCTCATATGTATCCTCCAGATCCCACCTTCTTTATTGAAATCAGCTAATCTCAGTCTTTGAGAGTGAGAAAAAAAAACAAAGTTCACTTAATAATAACATAATTAATAAAAAACAGGACAATTCTTGAAACATTTAGCAAACATTGCACCTATACAGACACACAATTTTCCAGTCAAATTATTATTTTTAAATTACTTTGAGCTTCACAGTTTTAACCAATCACACACTTGATCAGTTCATTTTCTAGACAAGGCCTCCACTTTAGTTGAAAGACAAGATGGCCACAACAGAAGACGCACCCACATGGTAAAAACAAACATTTCATCTGTATATTTACATATAATGTTCAGAGCTGAACTGAATTTAATCCAGACTTAATTATTAACAGAGCTGTAGAATCAAGAAACTACCTAAATAGGACCTGTTCTTACAGACAACACAACATATATTAAAAAATCCAGACTGGATCAGAAACAAACCCATTGCAATACGTCAGACTTGGAAGCTTTAAAAGCTTTGGAACACCATTCCTTTAGATCCTAGTGAATCAAAAATGCTCGATCAGCGATTCATATAAGACAATAACCAATAGTTGAGTCTAAAAAGTCCATGGGTTTGGTTCAAAGAAAAAAAACATTAAGGTGCAACTCACTGTTGCCAGTGCTTATGTGGCAAACTAACATATCATGTTAATTCAACATTGTGACGGCAGCATGCTGGTCTAGGGCGGCTCTGCTGCTTTAGGACTGTTTGCAATTGAACCATGGTTAGAAAATGTTCCTTTAGAACTTAGAAGAAATATCCTAGTTCAGTATTTAAGCAAAACCCAATCCAATTGTGAGATGTGTATGTTGAATGTTAAAATAAAAAGGCATAAACCTTATCCTTCGATCTCTTACAGCAGATCTCTCTAAACATTTCCTGATTTATGTCAGGAACAACTATTAGTATTGTTTCTATTTTCCTAATGCCAAAATAAAGAGCACATTTTTACTAATTCAAAATGTTACATGCATTACACGGTATTTGCTAGAACTGTATTTGAAAGTATGTGACTGAGATCAGCGTGTTGTGATGGTCACTTTAAAACATTGACATAGTACCCTTGGGCACTCGTATACCTTTCAAATTATCCATTTGAAAGAGCCATAGTTTTACATTTCTCTCTGGTATTTTGAAACGTGTTTTTACAGTATGTTTTCATTCCTAAAGGATATGTACAATGTATTGATCTGGACTGCAAAACAGGACTTTTTTTTATTGCTGTGTGCATTTTCATAACTTATTCTGGCTTTTTAGGTTGCTTTTGGTCCAATGACAACTCTCTAGTTGAGGGTCTTTTCAGCATTTTTTGACTTTAGTGTCTTTAAAGTGTAGCTTTAAAGTTCATCTACAAGTGTCGCACGGTTTACCTAAGATCTTGCGAATTAGCCAATCAAAAGCTTGCAATGATCATCCGGGCATTCTTGAAATTGTTTAAAGGACTTATTAACTTTATGTATTTGTGTATGATATATCTGTACATAGTTGATGAGATTACTGTTTGTATTTTTCTAAGATAGCCACAAGTGTTTATTTGTTGATTTAAACCACGAGAGTAAAATAAAATGAGCAGAAGAAAAACGTTTACAATTAAAAATTAAATGTACTTATTTCGTTGTAACACTCCCTGCACCTTTTTCCCGTCTGAAAGTGTGTTAAATCCTTTCTGGGAGTGAAAACATTTACTATTACTATATCTGTGATAACATGTGGAAAACCGCTGTCTGTTTTAATTAATTTACACAGTGTATCAAACAGATGGATAGGCATGGGGTAATCCAGCAGGATGTGAACGTAGGGGTCTCGTCTGAACAAGACACTAATTTTACCTTAAGCTTTGAGTTTCAAATGCAAAAACAAACGTTTGTTCTTTCTCCTGGGATGAGACCCTACTGACAACTATTTATCTGACCTCTGAACTTTGGGTTCCTGATTGTGAGACCAAGCTTATGTCTGCTGCAGATGTAAAATTGCAAAATGCTTAAACTGTTAACAGACTATGAGGGTGATTAGGAACAAAGGGGAAATTTATCAAATGAAAGGAGAAAAGAATATGAATGAAAACAACAAAAACAACTTCTAGCTCGATGAGATCGGAAGGATAAAGCTAAAAATCCCTGCCAGCAGTTGTTGGAAAAAACAACAACTTTTTTCTGGTGGAAGTGAGTAAATAGCAAAGTATTTTAATCATTAAAACAATCTGAATAATACAATTTTTAATGATTTTAAATTTCAACATGATTACAGTTATGATCTCTGTTTTAGTCTGTTAAATATAATAAGAAATATAATAAGAATAAGAAGATAAAAAAATAGTTGAGGCTTGCTATTGGTTAATATTATAAAAGTGGAAAATTAATTCACATCTTTGTCAAAGTTGATCGAAAGGTTGAATTGCAATTATAGTTATTTAACATTTTATTCTTTTTGGGTATAAAACAATATCCATCAACATTGCAACAGGTATAACCCACAACTCATCAGTTTGTCTCCTTTTAAGGACATTTTTTTACCTTCTCTATTTTTAATTAAATTAAAGGTGATTAACTGTGGTTGCCAATAATAATCCTGGCTTGACAGTGAGTATTAATATGTTACTTCAATAAGTTCATTGATTCACACCAGTATCAGAACAGCAACCAAAAACGGAGGAGAGCGGTTTATAATCTTAAGGAAAAATAAATATTTAGAATTGTGTATTTAAAGAACTTGCTTATATTTTACTAGATTACTTAATATTGTTAAACTTTATGAGTGACCTCGCAAGATTACCGGTGTAAATCTCACGGAGAATCTAGAGAGGGAGCTAAAAATCAGAATCATAGAATATACTAGAACTTTTTTTTGTAATTATGTTTAATGTTTAAACATTTCATTCTTAATTAATTACATTAAAATAAATCCTTTTCTTAATGGAGTCTAAAATATCTTTTTAGAGATGGCCTCATCATTTAATTTGCCTTTGAGATGAATAAAGTATTTTTGATTTGATTTGATGGATTACATAGCATATCTTTTCACTAAAAAGTTTTTTTATTTTAAATCAAAATTTGCTGTGATTTTGAAAGATTTCGGGCTTAACTGGAGTAATATTTTCATCTGTTTTAGGACGATTAATCTCCTTAAGTCATTCAATACGTAACTGCCAACAGAATGAACCGATTCACTGTTTTTTAGAAAAAAAATTATCTGAGCGTAGAAAATGGAAGCCGATTTTGGACAAAAGTTAAATGTTATTGTACAAAATGGGGTTTATTAATCAGTGAGGGAGGAATTAAACAGCAATCTCAATATGAAGGAGGTTCATTTCATGTTTAGGCATGTGTTTCCTTCAGCTTTCACCAAATCTTTACAGTACAACAGATCAAATGTTTTAACTTGGCCCAAAATAATTTCCTGTGACCTGTAGTGAGCTGCCACAGCGATGCCCCCTCCTCGTCTCGACTTCCTCTCATCCTCCCTGCTGAAGGTGAAAGGTCAGGAAGACCTCGGAAGCATCTTGTGCGGTGATGTTAGGGGGGTAATGTTACGCTCCCCAGCGGGACACCACCCAACACACAGTGTGTGTCAGAACACAAACAGTCGGGACATACACTTAATGACCAGACAGGCTGGTCAGTCTGCTTTGGAGAACTAATTGTTTTTAGATGAGGCAACTTGAGGAGAGACTCCGGAAGGGAGGACGAAGAGCCGAGAACTGTGGGAGAAACTGAGGGAACATTGGGGCCATAAATTCAGGATGTCCCGGATATTTGGTTTCCACGTAGGTTTAAATGAGAAAACGGCAAACACCTCTTTTTTTTTTCTAACAAAGTCTCATGCCTCTTAACCCGACCGCACACACAGACACAACTCATCCCGAGAAAAAAAAAACTATTGTGATGCATGTTTTGAAGTGTCCCGTTGTCCATCTAGCAAAACTTCAATGATACCCAATTCAAAGAGCCACTCTGCAAAACAAACCACTCAATAAGCTGGAGGTAATGGAGACTGCGGGTCAGGCTTCACAGCAATATCATTACCACACACAAAAGCACACGTACACACTTACACTCCCATTGTCTGGGCAATACTTATTAGTGCCCGTGCTAACAGTTTGTCCATAAGTGACCTTAATTAAGTGGCTGGCACCATTAGCTGCAGAGCTAAGAGGCTAAGAGCCATACATCTGCATGTGAGTGTGTGTGTTTTTTATGATAATGGCTTTGTTGAGGTGTGTACCAGAATACTAACAAGCGCCTGCACGCCGTCCAGAGTGGATAAATAGAGAGTTGAAGTTGAGTGCTGCAGAGGAGATGGTTTAGATAAGTTACTCATTGTGAGAAAGACAAAAACAGGGAGCAGTGCCGAGGGCTGCTGTAAATGCAGGTTAGCCCCCATTTATGAGCGCAAATGCACTCGCGCAGCAGTGAGTGCTTTGGGAATGCTCCGTTTACCCGATTATTTTCATTAGCTATTAAAAAAAAACAATCTGAATTTGATTCTGAAAGCGAAAATAATTCTCTCCCATGTTACTAATCTGTACAAACCTCAGTCGAGGATTTCTAATGATAAATAATTGCTGGAAATCAACACGTCAATTGTCACCTATCAGAACTTCACTGCGTTAGCCATTATTTCCTTCAACACTGGCTCTGGTTTCTCCATCTTTGTTTTTGTTGTTGTTGCCGCTGCGGCTGATGGATTCTCACCCTGTTCACTCGTAAAAGCTGGGACACCGAGGTCAGGCGGTCAGAAGTCAGCGCCATCGCTTTGATGTGACCCTGACATCCTGGGAAGGAAGTGGAAATGAAGGAGGAAGAGGATTCTTCATGGACAAGTGGTAGAACACCGTCCCCCATACAAACGATGTATTTTTAGATGAGGAGCAACAAAATAAATGAAAACCTAGAATTTTAATACTTTCAAGTCTTTTTTGTTGGGGATTCACAATATTGGTTAAAAGTGATTACTCATTCATTATATTTATGGTAATTTGTATGGAACATTTCATTATAATCCCCAATAATAGCCATAGTTTAACGGGGTCACTGTGTTTGGTTTGTTGCCTTGACCAACATTTAGCACAACACATTTGAATGCAGTAATATATAGTCAAAAAAAATAATAAAGTACAATGTGGTTAAAAATATACATTGTTTGATGTTTTATTTGGTTTTCTGAATTTAAAAGAATCATACAATCGTTTGTTTGTCCAGATGTCTGTATGACGCTTGAGGGCCGAAAGATGCCGGATCTGACTTGACATCCAATCCGACAGAAAAGCTGCAACAAAAAAATGAAGTATGATCCTATTTTACATAAATTGGGCTTTATGTGCTATATAAATAACATTGATTTGGGTTTTCTCACACTGACCCAATAGAACATTTCTAAAATGTTAATGGATATTCTTATGCCTTAAAACAAATCTGAAAAGTTTAAGAGAAAGTTTAAGAAAAACGATTTATTGTGTTTTTCTGGACCAGATCAGCGCTTTAACTGCCCCGACCACCTGCTCACGATGCCTGATACTAATTCTCAGCTCACCCCTCCATCTCCTTTAAAGTAATTCAACATATTTAAATTCATTACTGCAGTGACAGAGGAAACTAACCAAAGTGCTACTATATGAGCACAAAAACAAACCCACATGGGTTCCCAATCTTTAAAACACACACACAGACACACACACACACAAACACACACACACACACACACACACACACACACACACACACACACACACACACACACACACACACACACACA
>JAVLVB010000409.1:161971-177731 GCA_032876305.1 Orestias chungarensis | reverse complement strand
TGGAGTATCATTACGAACCTTATTGGATGAGTCTGAGCAGAATAGATTTCTACTGATGAGATGAAGATGCCTCAGGCACACACACGCACACACATTTGTGCACACTTTAGCATCTCACACACACACAAACACACACACACACACACACACACACACACACACACACACACACACACACACACACACACACACACACACACACACACACACACACACACACACACACACACACACACACACACACACACACACACATACAGACATGTGAACTCATCTGTGATTTCTGTTCATCAACTATAACGAAATAGTTAATGACAGGATTAAGAAATGTTTGGGGTTTACAATAAAAAAATATCAAAATCTACAGGAATAAAGATTAGAAAAACAATAACTTTTATCTTTTTGTTTTCCGTCTTGTATCTCCAGCTTCTGATGGAACTGAGGTTTGGTTTCTTTAAAGAAATTCTGCACACAGAAGCATCAAAAGTTAATAAATTATAGTTCTTTCCGCATCTGCCCTAAATAAAATGCATAATTAAATGGACCATTTTACAGATGTAAATTAATTACAGATTGTAATTAATTTAAAGCTTTACATGCAAGGAAAGTTGTAACACACCAGCATTATGGACCTGCATCAGATTTATCTGATCCATGTATTAATGTATGTCTAATCAAATGGACACCGGATGGAGGATCATTTGATGGTCTTAAAGCTATCTTAGTTTTTCCTGTGAAAGTTGTTCATCATTTTATTGCACTGTCAATCCTATATTTTCTGTTGCATCATGTTTCTTGGTTTGTAAGTACCTAACATTACTTAAAGGGGCAAAGTACTGGTGGGTTATCGTCAACCCGGCCTTTTTTAAACTCAGAATAAAAAGATGTTCTAAACAGGACTAGCCTTATTTTGTAGTGTGTGAGTTTCCCACTGTTTCTGTGTTTGTACCAATAAAAATGCTAATTTTAAACAGCCGCTGATTTGACTTTCAACACTTGATTTCTCTCTGTGAATACTGTATAAAAGTGACAGATTCATTCCAAATTGTAATAGGGTCTTGAAAATGGAAGTTGTGTGTTCCCAGTAAAGATCACAAACAGTGACAGATCAGAAGGGACTGGATAATAGAGGGAGTATAACTCTACCAGGAGAGAACAATGAACTGTTCTCAGCCATCTTCTTCACTTTTTATCCACTTAGTGTGGCGATGAAAAAGTGATTTTGTCCTTCTCTCACCTCCACCTACTTCCTCCACCGTCTCGCACTCCACCTTTTTAAAATTATATCTTTTTTTTATTCCCCGTTTCCAGCCTTTCCTCCCCGACTATTATCTTTTGGTCTTTTCCTCCCCACCCTCCTCTCATCTTGCTTCCTTCTTTCATTTGTTCTCCACTCTTTGGCTCCTCTCTTCTCACTTTGAGCGAAATAGATTTTCAATTACGTGTTGAGTGCCTGGAAGCTTCTATATTTCCCAACCTGACCCCAATACAGCTGAAGTGATATCCCACACACCAGAAACACGCACACACGCGTTCGAACATCGACACCCACACACGCACACACACATCTGGCAAACTTCCGCCTTCACTTACAGCCTAATGGAGAGGAGGGGAGGCGGGGAGGGGGGTGTCCTGGACATACCCAGCAAAAATACCTGAGACACAATTACCAGGGACAGACTGGGAAATTAAATGCTGCATTAGTCCTTTCTAACAACATCATAAATGACGGCTACGCTTTGGTGGCCTGTTCCGCGTTTCTCACGCACGACTGCTGGGGGTCAGCGCAGGTGGTTAGTTTGATTGTGGCCATGTGATCAGGCGGCATCTTATTATGGCTTGCTAATTTTGCGAGAGTGTCGTTTGAAACTGGATCTGTTTAGATGCGGAACACGGATCTAGACTATATTATACATGCACGCATGTGTGATGAATTGGTTCATTTATTTGTTTTTCCCCACGGTCTGACATCAGACCAAGCAAATATTTTTCAGTTTCAGGTTGGCATTTAACTGAAGAGGATACTGTATAACAAAAATGTCTCAAAACATTCACTTGGCTGCAGCTGAACCACTTTGCAACTAATTTGGCTGTTTGCTCAGGGAAATATTGTCCAAGAACCACTTTTATTAGAGCTTCAGCACCTGATATCTTTATTATAGCGTCCGTGTTGGTATACAATGTTCTTTAGGTAAACAGGCCTGTTATATGACGCTGCCTGTCGTTTTATCTCAGTGTTAGGATGCTGATCTTGCTTGTAAGTTCCATGTTTTTTCCCCTCAAAATGGACACAATTAAAGTGTTTATCACTCATAGAAATATTAAGCCCTATTGGTCGTCACTTCCTCTTGTGGTAATGGAAGTTCCTTCACTCTAGCATGAGCTCAGATTCATTGATTCCCCCCAACAGGCCAACTATAGTAAGTCAGCCCTATTTTTTTAGTTTTATTTTTGAGTGCAAAACCTCATCTGTCTCCTAGCGTTTTCAGTTTCACCCACCATGTAATAAATTATTCGGCATTTGTTGATTCTGCATTTCTGCGTTTAGTCACTGAGAGCATTTAAAGTGTTAAATTTATGGCCCTATTGTGGAACCCCCCCCCCCCAGCAATCTGCATCAGTATCCTCATGTGTTTTCCTTTAAGTCAGATTGGCTGGTTCAGTCTGTGCTACTGGTACTTCTCAGAACTCCGTGATGAAAACCAGGAAGTGCTTTGAAGCATGGAAACATTTTTGATATTTTAAGTGTGGTGAAAATATTAAAAAATTGTAATGCTGCAGCACCAGAAAGCAATAAAGGAGTTGATGAAGAGACGGATTGAGAAGGTCTTGATTATTTTCAAGTGAGTGAGGTTACAGATGTTTTTTTGTTTTTTTTTTGGCTGATCTGCCATGTCTGCGACCTTTATGTGCAGACTTTGATCAAAAATTATACTATATCTGGTTTTAATCACATTTAAACATGTGGCTCCTATGTATATCAAAAAAACGTATAAATATAAATGACAGACATATGGAAATGTTGCACACAATTAATTAATATTATTCATTATAAAGTTCTAACAGAGTTCTAAGAAACGGATTTTAAAATGTTTGGTTGGAGGACTATTTTATTTTATTTTCAGTTTTTTCAGTTTATCTAATCATATTTGGTTTTGGAAAATAATCACACGTTTTAAAAACATAGACAATGACTTCATTATTATTTTTTTTGTCCCACAGTGTAGATAGTGTATACGTGTTACTCATATTTTGAACCAAGCACAAAATTATACAAAGTAGTTGATTTTAAAAATTATATTTAAAACATGTTTTGATAATATAATTGTATAATTTGTGGCTCCATTTGACAAAAATAAACACATTAAAAAACATTATTAAATAAAGACTCCCATAACAAATCCCAGAAAAAGATAAATATATATTATTTTGACTTCTTATTTAAGTTATAAGGCTGTTGAATATAAAGAATTTAAGAATCCAGCTGCTTTTATTTTTGTCATGTTTAATCTGGCTGGACCTTTTCCACACTTGAACTAAAACTATAAATGTTAGTCTGCTAACATCTAAACCACAATAAAGGAAAGAGAATGGAGAAACACTTTTTCTTTTGCAAAATAGCTCCTTTAATAATCACCTTAATTTTGTTATTTAGAATTCAGGACAATACCTTGAAAACAGCTGCTCTGTAATGCTGACAACAGCCCCCCCACCCCCACCCCCACACACACACACACACACACACCCACGCAAACTCGTGCCAATTTCATTAAGCAGTTTGTGCCTCTTAACATGGCCTCTCCTGGGTGTTAGCGAACGATTTTCCGTATTAAACGGAGGAAGAGGTCAGAGGTCAACAGCCTAATGCCTTATCTCTGATGCACCATGGCTAGCCTTATTACTCGGGGCTTAGAGAATAAATACACACACGCGCGTGTAGAGGGAGGCATAAATGCATACATTGTTCAGCCAGGGATCCACAATAAAGAGAGCCGGAGGTGAGACCATGGCCTCGAGGCACGTTCAGCATGTGGAGCGGCGCATGCCCGCCATGTACAGCCCACACGCACGCACGCACGCACGCGCGCGCGCGCGCGCGCGCGCGCGCACACACACACACACACACACACACACACACACACACACACACACACACACACACACACACACACACTAGTAAGGTCTTTGCATTTACTTTCATTCATTTTTAATTAATTTCTACGGCCTGTATAAGCCTAACCCTGACTAAATCCACACCTCAGTCCTAAACTGAACCTGTAAAAATGACTTGCTCCTATAAAGGCCTGGGCTCTGGGCCTTTATATGGAGCAGTAGGGATTCACAATGTAGTGCTCAGGGTTAAAAGATGAGAAATACTAAAAGAGAGGTTCTGCTTTTTGCCATAGTCTCCCTATAAAAATATCCAAAATATGCCTTTTTCTTCCTTTGCTAAAATCACATCTATCAACTTTATTCTATAGTAAAGACTTATAACACATTTGTCATCCCTTGATGTTTACAATTTTCTACTTTTCAGTTTAACAAAGAAAAACTTCAAAATGAATCCTGATGTAGGAAAATGAGGTGGATAACAATGTGATGTTTGTACACTAAAAAAGATATGTGGCACGATGGACAGATGGAGTAAGGTATGGCAAGATGGATGGACGAAGAGATATCTGAGGATGGATACGTATGGATGACGAATGATAAAGTGAAACAGATGGACAGATAGATGACACACATGTATTAAAAATCAAAAATCAACCTCTTAACAACAGGGATTCTATTGAAACTAGAAGTACAACAAATCTTCACCTCACTATTTCAACTTTGTTTTGTTTTTTAACTCCCCTTTTATTCGTAACTCGGATAACGTCAGGTTGGGAAGTAAGAAGTACTTTTGTCGTCTGTCATCTTTGCAGCATTTTCCATCTTTACCTCAAGACTGGAGCCTGGCAGTGTGAGGCAGGAGGGAGACTGAGGCGGTGAGTGTGCATGTGTGAGTGTGCATGCGTGGGTAGGTGGGTAGGCGTGGTGGTGCTTTGTTGAGGCCTGAATGAGTTGTTGATGGGTACAGCAGCTTGGGTCTCTCAGGGGATGAAAAGGGAGGAGGAGGGAATATGGGTAAGTTGATAATTGCAGGGGAACTTACACTCAGTCTGTCAATGTGCTCCCCCCCTCAGCCACTTACCCTCCCTGTTTAAGCACACGCACACATACCAGTTCTCCTTTTGATGGGGAGGTCCTTTGATTAGGCCACTTAAACACAGCGCAGACACACTCATCTAGCTTTTGATTTTTTTTTGTTGTCCCACAGTCTCTCTGTGTGGCTGTGACCGAAACACCAAAACACATCCCAGACTTCACTTTCCAATTCCATTTTCTTAGCGGTTCCATAGCTTGTGTGTGTGTGTGTGTGTGTGTGTGTGTGTGTGTGTGTGTGTGTGTGTGTGTGTGTGTGTGTGTGTGTGTGTGTGTGTGTGTGTGTGTGTGTGTGTGTGTGTGTGTGTGTGTGTGTGTGTGTGTGTGTGTGTGTGTGTGTGTGTGTTTGTCAGGGGGGGTTGGGCTGGGGAACCCATAAGGACTCAGCTGCCATTGTATGTGAGGGTGAATTACACGCAGTAGTACAGTGTTGACAGGAGCAGCTGGACATCAGTGGGTCGTGCATCCTTGCATGTGTGTGAGTGTGTGTGTGCGTGCGTGCGCAGCAAGTATACATCCCTTTCTGACACAGAGCTGACATCTTCTGGTCAGTAGGGGCATGAACAGGCTACACAGAGGAATCATTTTCTTGGATCTTTTTACGGGATCCTGTGAATGTTTCCTGTCAATTATATGTTTAACCAATTTGTAAACACAAATGATCAATGATCAAACTCTGGAAATGCGCATTTCTACATGCTCACATGTTTCCCCAATAGTTTCCCCTTACCTTGAACGCTGACGGAACACATTTTAGATTTGGTTTAAGGACCCAGAGCGATGTAAAATAAAGCCCATAAATGTATCTTGCAACAACTCCAGGTTTGTTTCAGATGTTCTCGACGGAGTTAATGTTTAAGGTGGAATCCTGTCAATTAAAACAGTCAGTGGCTAAAACAGTTAAACATTTTACATCAAGTGTTTCAGGGCCAGGTGGGATGAGCATCTTGGAGAACCTGCTGCAGCTGTCTCAGTTTCCCCCATCTCGTCATGTAAACATAAAGTGACTCCGTGATGCTGAGATGGCGGCTCGGTTGGGGCCTTGCCATCTGCTGAGGGACTCTTCCCTCTGTGGCAAATGCTCAGATCGTTTATGACCCTGTCTGTTTGTTTGGCCTCTGCATTTTGCTTGCAGATTTGATGAACCAACAAGGTCTCACAAATATAAATGCGATTTTACATGGATACTTTTACATCAGCAAAAATAAAATAGCACTACGTTGGACTGGGCAAGGTTAAAAATGCAAAAATAGGAGAGATATGAAGTAGTGAGAGTGGAGAAGGATGTTGTTCTCTGGCTGGTCGTGAGGCCCGAGACAGAGTTTTGTCACTGCAATCTCACACTCTGCCTTTGTAATGACTAGCCTGGAGGTACAAATGATTTCGTCCACTGGTGTTGCTGTTGCTGGAGTCGCCACAATTTCAAGAGAGAGAGGTTTCGGAGGGACACGGGGTTCGGGAAAAGCAGAGACGGAAGGAAGTGGTATGAAATAAAGGTCATTATGTATTATTTATCTTTCTTGGAAATCTAAATAAAGTGATTCAATATAAAATTTGGCCAGGTTTGCCTTTGGCCTCCCCTGCGGCAGATCAGATCAGTTTTCAGGTCATTTGCCGTGCTGGGACCGCAATAATTGCTGTCCATCTGCTGTCATATGCCGCGATTCTCAATACACAAACCTTAAAAATTACACCTCAGTCAACCTTTTGCTATTTTCACCGCCCCGTCCTGGCTCCTTCAGCTTCCCCCGCCCGGGGGGACGTCTCATAAAGACATCATCGTCATCCTTTTTTGAGGGAAGAGGACAAAAAGCAAGGCTGACATGATGATCTATCTACAAGTCACTTCTTTGTGGATCTGACTGCAGCTGAATCAACACCCACTCTGTAGAAAGATTTAACAACCAAGCATATTCATTTTAAGTCAAAATATGAGCAAATGATTTCCATAGACATTAAACAGAGGTCATTTTCTTTAACATTTCCCAGGGGGGCGAATGTTTAAATCAGCTATAGTTAGTTTTCTTAGCTGCTTTATGTTGCCAACAATAAAGACTATTGCTCAATTTGACACATTCACATTTTTACTTTGTAGTTTTAGTTCATTTATCCTCAACTTTTGGATTCATGATGACTTTATTTGCAAACAAATATGAAAATGATTTTTAATCTGCATCCACAAAGCAGAAACATTTTAATCCAAATGGGATCCAAATTTTGGATCATGGCAGGCTAACATCAATCTTTTCGACTAAAGAATAATCCTGTATTTGCAACTTTTGTATTTGGAACCAACTCCGATACATATCCAGTAGTTCAAAGTGCGTTGCAGTCTAAACCGCCAAGTCGCATCTATTCCGACTTTTAAGTCATTGACGTGAGTCGATAAGCATCTGGTGCAGATGCTGGACTTAAACACTAGTGAAGCGAGCAGATTTCTTAATCTGTCCATGAGCTTGTGACAACAAGCTGAGCCCCCATTAATCAAGATTTACAAGACAATCTGATGGTGGTTGTATTCATTTCGTTGTAAGTAAGACGATGCAAAAGCAATCGGATTTCAGCATAAGAAAAAAAAACGAACAGACGTGTTGTGTGACTGTAGTTTTAGTTGTAAGTAAAAATATTTAAAAGCTTTGGCAAATGCACTTTTAAAGCAAGATGTTTCACCAGCTAAAAGTTGATCAACAATTATGAGGACCTTTTGTGATATAAATTCATGTTTTTTTTGTTCTTCAAAATCTATAGTCCTTTTCTTTGACACTGGTTTGCTAGTGCAGGATTTGTCAGGTGGACGGGGGGACTGAGGAAGAAAGGAGGAGGATTTTGTGTGTGTGTGTGTGTGTGTGTGTGTGTGTGTGTGTGTGTGTGGAGACGAGGGGGGGGGGGACAAACGTTACTTCATCCTTAATTAGCTGTCATCAGCTTCTCTCCTCAGAGGAACCAGAGACTAATAATTAATGATGAAACTCTAAAGGAGAGTCACTCAGACCCTCTTTCATCCCGCTCTGTCTCTGTCACCACAATCTGTAAAGATAAGTTAATGAAATTTGATTAGACAAAGAGACGCATTGGTTTGCCGCCGCAAGAGATCACGGGACATTTCAGATTCATGAAATTACCCCAATGGAAGTGAAAATCCGTCAGCATCCCCAGTTTGCCAGCAACCTCCAAATTATCATTGTTTGTTTGTTTCAAAACCAGCCATGATTATTCTCCTTATTAGGCCAGGATCAGGACCAACTCTCCGCTGATCTTGTGCGGTTGAGCCTTTTTTTTTTGTTTGTTTTGCTGACATGCCACTGAAAGCTTGGTGATGTTTTAAAGTAGTCCGAACGTCCGCGTAGACAAAAGCAGCTAATTAGAGGAGAACACAGTGTAAGTGGCCATATGTGCTTTGTGGAACTAGTCAGCCAACACGCGACAGGAAACCACCGCAGGGAGCGAGAGGCGAGGGGGGGGAGGTGACTGACCACCAGCTCCCGAGCCAATATGAAGTCGCCATGGTGGCATGTTATGGTCTCAGCCCCCCGAGCCCCTGGCTCTTGCTCCTCCAGCCCTGCTTGTAGAGGCAGGGACGGGATGGAAAACTGCAGGCACTCCAGACTGCACCGCAACCTGTCCTCTCTACAAGACTGGAGCATCTCTGGGATGTTTCGGTGTATGTGCTTGCTTTTTAAGCTGCTCTTAAGTGCTTTAATTGGATTATCCTTAATGGGGAAACAAACAACTACAGCGGCAAAATAATAAGGGAATGAATAAATGTGGTATAAATGCTGGATTTCTTCCCCGTCCCTTCCTTTTTTCACCCTCTGCCGCCTCTCACATTCCTGCTCCCTTCGCTCATTTAGTTCCTCCCATGTTTAAGTATAAGGATTTAGAATGACTCAAGAACGCCGCAGCTGCATTGCGCGCGTGCGTTTGTGTCACTTGAAAACGACGGGATGTCTTAAGTGGCTGCTTTGAAATCCATGATGAGCCTGTGATTGTCATTGTGATTAATGGACAGGGAAATACAGAGAAGCGGAAACTATGAGAAGCTGAAACCAAAAAAAAAGGGAGAATTTTGAAATGACATCTGTGAACATTATTGGAACATTAATCCGAGCTGATGACACAGATGCTTATGTCATCGCCTTCTGTTATTATAGGATAGAAAGAGAGGCGAGGAAAAGGAGGAGGAACCGATATGAGTGAAGACCAGAGCGAAATCTTTGCCTCAGTTTCAGTTTTTGTTTTACCAAATGTTTCTAATTCATTCAATCGGATGGTGGGAATCTATGAGCGTCAACTTTTAAGTCTTGCCAAACATTTTCACTTTTTGCTTTTGATCTGAACATTGTGGGATCATTCTAACTTATGAATGCAGTATGATTTAAAATGTTTAAAAGTAGCTCTGGCTGCATCCAAATAGCCGTGGCCTTTGGAAAGTTTAACCGTCAACCAGACACTCTTCTTTTGCAGCTTCCAACTGATTTTTTTTGTCCATACCTCCCACTGTATTACCAACATTAATGTCTTGATCAACTCTAACTAGGTTTCCTGTCTGGTCGGATGCATCTGGTCATTAATGCATTTGGTTGAACCACATTGTATTTATGCATATCAGAGTAAAACTGAACCCTTTTCTGATTGTTCATGGCTGATAGAAATGTTGAAAACCATGCATATTCTCCACCCACTTTATGAGTTTCTGTTTGAAAATGAGATGGAAACAATAGAAGAACCTTGGATAGTAGGAATTGCAGCTACAAGTAATTTCCCTTTGGGGTTGGTAAGGTATTATTGAATTGAATTGGATTGATTAGACAGAAATTATGGGAGAGAAAAAATATTGATGTGAGATGTGACCAAGGACTAAAGGGTTTAAAAAGGTTCTATAAAAACGTAGAATAATTATGAGAGAAGGAAGTAGTAAGCGAGCAGTCAAAAAAAATACATTACTCGTCTAATCCCAATTTATGGTGCAGTAAAAAAGCCATTCCTCCAAAAAAAATCTATAAAGAAAAATCGGAGTTAAATCATTTTATCACTTTCTCTGCTCTAATTGCAGTCATATGTAGGCTACTTTAGCCTTTAATGGTTCCCCCGAGGAACGAGGGGTTAATTGCTACAGCTGGTGATGAAAGCCTTCAGTCCTAAAGAGGTGAGGCGCTTCCGTCAATCACTTTCTTCTTTCTCCTGGACTCAGTGTTGAGTACACAAATTGACATTGTTCCATTATCATTTTTATTTCCAACACAAACAAGTTATATTATAATCACCTGTATTTTTTGGCATTTTCACTTTAGCTTATAAACCTCCTAAAATGTTACTGTGTCTAGAAATGCAGCATTAATTGCTTCCTATTTAGAACACGAAATTGCATTTCCCTGAAATGAACAGGTTGTGTCTCTCTTATTTTTACTCTCACAGAATTATGGGTAACAGTTGAGGAGAGGTGCGCCATTACTGTAAAAAGCCAATCTAGCAACTTAACTAGCCTTTAGCTGCTAACAGTGCTAAAATTAGCACCTCCTTCCTTGTTTCCTCCAACTCACTCAATGCTTATCTTAATAAAAATGCCAGTTATTGGAAAAGTTTGATGGTAACTGTTTCCATAGAAACATTGCTTCCCCAATAATTGTGCCACTAGTTATTAGATTTAGGAGGGCAATATTTTTTCATGTAATGCCAAGTTGGTTTGAACAACTTTTTAATTTAATATATGAAAACGTGATTTGAAGCTGGCAATGCGTCGCAACAGAACAATTTTGGCTCACTACCTTGAAGGACCTTCGGATCAATCAATCTATCTATCTATCTATCTATCTATCTATCTATCTATCTATCTATCTATCTATCTATCTATCTATCTATCTATCTATCTATCTATCTATCTACCTATCTATCTACTGAACTGGTATAAAAGTGGTATAGAAACTCTTTGGATTAAATACCCTGTAAGTCTCCCTCTTTTAACAGAACAATATTTCTACCCTGTGAGTGTTTCAGGTTCTACTGTGGCTTAAGTTTGGCTGGACCGATCCAAACAGGTGCGTGATGCGGAAGGGGGATGGTGAGTACATAGGAAGCTGGGAGACAGTGCACAGCAGGGAGGCCGGGGACAGCTCTTTGGGTTTGAGAAGGTCAGTGAAAGTCACGCTTCCCGGGGATGGAGATGCATTTTAAGGTGGACCTCCCCAATGTTACACAGAGCCTCCATTCCCACAGCTGATTACAAGATATAACAAAGACAGATGAACCCGAGTGGCAGTGGCGGTGAGGAAGGGCAGCGCCGAAAATGGAGAGAGATTACACGGACAGGCTGAGGGAGAACAAAGATGAGGAAGTCCAATATCAGGAAGACGAAGGAGAGAAACCGAGGGGTGAACCCAACTCAGCTGTGAGGGGCACCTGTTCACGGTTGGATCACCTCCTTTTGCCAGCCCTAATCAAATTTACCACAGAGACAGACTGTGAAGACACCCCCCTCTAACAAGAAACCCACTGCGTGTTACATCTAAATAATCTCTACCTCTCTACAGGTTCACACTGCGCGCCACTTCTAAAGGTGTCCCACCTCTAACTACCGTCCTCTGCCAGGTTTCACCAAAATAATCCTCTCCCCACTTTAATTAACTTGGCCAGTGTTGGAATATGGGAAGATTTAATCTGTGAATGTACTTTAATCTTTTGGTATGTCCGCTAGGATAATAATCGGATACTGAGAACATTTAAAAGATTTTTGTAATCATAGCTTTGAAGCTGCTTTATATATACATGAGGATTTTTAACAAAAAAAAACATACTTAATTTGCTTTTAACCTCCTATCCAACATGAAAAATGAAGTTTTTTGGGAAAAAACATTAGTCATATAACTCATCGCGGAAATGTTCTGCATTGACAGGCAGTTATTTTTCACCACCGGTCATTTTTGATTGGATGTCATTTTCAATGGGATTTTCCATTGAATATTTTCTATAGGAAAGATCCTCTCCTATACCTTGAAATGTATTTTTTTTTTTTTTGTAAAAAAACATCATAACTTACTTTTTACATTGCTAATATCAGTTTGTGTGATGACTGTGCAAGTAGGAGCCTGAACAAATTATTTCGAAGCAGTTTTCCAACATGTAACAACATGAGTTCAGACAGTTTGGAGACGGCTATGTGATGCTACGTGACAGCTCTCCACAGGCTGTCTGTTGTTTTTTATTTTTTTGTTGTTGTTTTGGGGCTTTTTTTAGGACTTCTTTTTACCAAAAGAAACTTTTGTAGAAAACATTTTGTAAGGCAGGAAAAACAACTATTAACAACCATATTCAAAAGTGAATTCTGTTGGTTATATTATCCTTTTAACATAGGCAAAGAAATTCATGTTTTTATCATAAACAAGAAACACACGTAAGTCCTTTTTACTATTCTGATTTTCCAAAACCGTATTTTATATTTAATACATTTGTTATTTTCTATAGTAAATGACAGGACTGTATGAATATGATTTTACTGGAAAAAAAAGTAATTGTTTTATTGCCTTTGTAAAAGCTAAAGTCATAATCGGTAAATTAGAATACAGTTAAAAAGTAAATTCATTTTAGGAATCCCTTTCGGAAACACATTTAACACTGAGGGATATTTGAACGTCTGTATTGTTGTTAACTACTAAGATTTGACACTTACAGCTAATGAAAAAAACATTTTAAAGCTAAAATGTGGGCTTAATGAAAAGCATATTGACAAACTTGAGAAAGTTAATTATTTTCAAAAGGCACTTTTAATTAGACTAACATGCTCTTTCAGAAATCATATCCTAATTTATAAAAAGAAGAAAAATTAATGTAAATAAAGCTATGGTTATTTAATTTCATTTGAGAACACGCAGTTTAATGGTCGATATTAATAAGCAACATTTCCAAACCCTATTTCCAATACATAACAGTCATATGACATTGCCTTGTGTGAAATGGTCTCAAATAGTTTATTAATGACGATTTATACAATAAATTATGTCCTTTGAATTAGGGGAATATTCGTTTGACCAGTGAGAAATTATTCTTTCACACCTTTTTGGTGAATGGCTCAAAAGTACAGGTATATTCACAACTTCTTTTATTTGAAAGGTAAATAATACTACTGATAGATGCCAAAGTTCAAAAAGAAATTCAATAGGAGTTGTTCAGTGTGCTTATAGGTTTATATCAAACAAAAGTTAAAACTTCCAAAGCAGACTCATTAAAAGAAAAGAAACATATTCCCTATCTCGTTTTGATTGTTTAATTTTCCCAAATTGTTTACTTGCTAAATAAATAAAAACAACATCATCTCAAGCTCCAATTTCAATAAAAAAGAAGTAAGGATTGACAATATTCTGCAATGTTTCTTCCATTAGAACCTCTCCCATGATCTCTGTCAGACGTCCAAATCTCTTCCAGAATCCCTCACCTCTTGAATGGCTCCAATAAAACACCACCGACTCAGTTATCCTATTTCCTTGAACAGCCATTATCTAGTCCGCACTGTTCAGCTCTACCCATCATTCCTCTTTTTTACTTCCTACATAGCAGATTGGCACTCCTCACAGCCACTGACAAAATGTATTAATAGCATTTTATCGTAGATAAGAGATTCAATCTATCATCACTTCTTCCCATCTCCTCTCCGCGCCTTCCTCATTCAATCTGTCGCTCCCTCTCCTCCCACTCTCCCCTTAGAAGAGAGAGAGGTGTCAGTTTCAGTGAAACAACTTAATTCTGATGTCAATGAATTAATTAGATGTGTTAATGAGCTAGCGACAGCTAACCTAAATTAAATTAATACCGTAATGGCCTCAGACAGCGAGAATTAGCTCCCATTTCAGTAAACGCTTTCTGGAGTGTACACAGCCGCCAAGGATAGGCGCCTACACACACACACACACTCACACACACACACACACACACACACATTACGCACACGCTCTCAGCTCAAACAACATCCATCCCCCCGAGCAGATCAGCATCCAGATGTAATTAACTGACTAATTACAGGAGCTCTTATGAGCTCCTGCTCCTCTCACTGTATCTCTCTTCTGTCGCCAACAGTTTGACTGTCTGCCGCTCTCCGTCTTCAGCGTCATGCTCTTTGATTTGACCCTTCTCCCACGACTCAAAGTTATCTTTTTTTTTTTCCTCCGCCTAGTGGCTTCCTCTAATATTTGTTTGGCCTGCAAACTTCAAACAGTAGGGTTCCTGTTTTGCTCTTCTTTAAATCTGGGCCGTCTGTGCTGTCGTGTCCGTCCTTCCTCATTCACTTCTTGTCATCACACTTAAAGTCTCATTAGACACGACAGGCCCGACTTTAAGGCTGTTTAGTCCGCCATTAGCTCTAATAGAGACTCCCTCTCGGCTTCCATGCTCCAGCGGGCCTGCTGATGGTTAAGAGCTGCCACCAGACTACTAATCTGATCTGAGGAAGATGGTGTCATAAGGTGGAGGATTTCAGCGCCGTGGAATGAGTCACTGGCTCTTTTTCACTGCTACAAATACAATCTCAGAGGTTTGGGATTTATAATTTATCACCTCAAGGGCAAAAGGTTTCAGGTGTCAGTACATTATTCCCTGTCCATATAAAGGTTTTGTCCAGGTACTCCAGGTTTCCCTGTGGCTGCCCAACTATAGGCTTGTTAATTTGGTACGACTGTACAATAAGGCTCCCTTATACATGTCTAAGTCAGGAGTCCAGCTGCTGGGAACTTCCCAGATCCTGGGTCCTGCTCTAGAACAATTCAGTCCAGATTTTGTGCAATTTGAAAATAAGAAAGCACAAGGTTTTTGTGTTTTCACATGGACAGAAAAAAAGGTTCCACGTATTTTATGTGTTCAGAATTGAATAATCCCAGTGAACTACCTAGCCCTAAATGTGTGTGATTCAAAACTAACCAAGCAAGTCTCTGTATTCTCCATCAAAAAACCCACAGATAGCTTTTTTTATCCGTCACCAAGCTATTAGCTAATTAAAACTCAACTCAATCAGCATGTGATAAGAATAGTACAAAATGTAAATGTTATGTTGACATTAAACTTTGAACTGTTGTAACTGTTTTTTTATCACAAAGCAAAATAGACAACAGTTCATAACTAATTACTAGTCATTGCTAGTTTTATGGTCTTTTAGACATATAAACATAACACGTTTCCAAACTTGGCAAAATTATCAGGTGGAAATCACGGCTAAATTAAAGCAACACTAAGGAAGTTTCAGTTTTGGTCGATTTTAGCGGCCAGTGTGGACAAAAGTGATAGTGTTTCTGCCTGAAGGAAGACTTCATTTCCCATGAGGACAAGCGCATGTCGTCGTAAAATCCTGATCTCCCGGTGGCCTGCGGTTGGATCAAAGTACATTTCTGTTTCCAGTGGCTGTGTGAAGGATGAATAACAATGAGGTAATGAATCTAATTTTGATTACAATTTTTAAAACGGCTTTTCACAGCCGTGTTTGTTTTTGTGTGTGTGTGTGTGTGTGTGTGTGTGTGTGTGTGTGTGTGTGTGTGTGTGTGTGTGTGTGTGTGTGTGTGTGTGTGTGTGTGTGTGTGTG
>JAVLVB010000409.1:148375-161871 GCA_032876305.1 Orestias chungarensis | reverse complement strand
ACGCAAAAGCTAATTTTAGAAACTTCAGAAATAGAAAGTGTAGTATTCAAAAGCTTTCATTCACTCAGTTTTTAGATGATAATCAAAAAAATAAACAACATAATCGTAATCATCATTTATGGTCAGTTTAAACTGGTTTTTGTATGATCAACGCAAAAGCGTCTTTATTTCTTCATTCTGAGGCGTCATAAATCTACACTGTGTAGATTTATGACTGCTCTGCAGGCAGCGAGCTTCTCTCACAAACACCATCTGTCAACAACAGGCTCACCTGTGAGCAAACATTTAGTTCACAAACCTTCTTATCCATTTGCACTCACACCTCCACTCACCGTTCTACGACTCGGCTATGTCAAAGCAGAAAATGATGTGATTTCCCACTTTGTCCACTTGACAATTTCAACTGCTTTGCAGCCACAGCGATCTCTGATGAATAAAACTGTGACGGAGAGAAACACCGAGACACTTTAAAGGGGACAGAGGAGCGCAGAACAGAACGTTTGACACCTCATCTGCAGATGGAAATTGGGGGGCCGGGGGGTTAAAAGTATGGAGGAATATGTAGAGTGGGCAACGGCACAGCGACGAGAGAGAAAGTGAGAAGAGGGGAAATGAAGACACATTATCACCACAAGTGTCGGACTAAATTAACTTCTCATCATCACTAATTAGCCCCTTGTCCCCTGTTCCCCGCAGGTGAATCCTACCTACATTATTGTGTTTATGTGATGTTTTTTTTTTTTTTTTAAGTCTGATGTGGGAATAAGGAGTCCCATCTTACATCTAACACCCCATCTGACTCAAAAACAAAACGTGATTTTGTGTGAAAATCATTGTTTTATAGTGTTTGTTGCAATGCTCTGTGAAAATTTAAGGCAAACTATGAGAAAGTTAATGTTCTTTAATACATTCAATTATAAACATTTAATTTTACTTTAACCATAGCAACAAAAAAATCTGCAATATAAATACCTTTAAAAATGTAAATAGAACAAATATTACACACAATCGTGATGCAATGGAGCTTGCATTTTGTTGAAGGTTTGTGCTGTTTGATCCTCACACACGGGGTTTTGTTAGCTCCTGCCTTCTCAAGTGAGCGTGACCACCATGGTTGGATCTAAAGAGTTGTTTTCAGGCCTTTAGAAAGAATATTATAAGAGTTAATGTGTCCAGTAAAGATCTCCAAAGAATTTGATATCAGCCATATAGGGAAATCGAAGCAACTGGCTGACATCTAAAGAAGTTCATCTGTGCAGTGTCCAAAAGTGTCCACAAACCCTTACACATGCAGGATCTACAGAAAGATCCTGCTTCCATTAGAAAGGGAATGTACAAGTTTCATTGTAATATTAGGTGAGCAAGGAAATCTATTTTACATTGTAAGAAAACCAGCAAGGAAGACTGAACCAAAATGTGACGTTTGTAACGATTTTCTTTTGATAATTGAATCATTCGGACATATTGCTGTTAGCCAGAGGGGTAAGGGAACGGGTTATGCTTGCTAGCTTATGTGTTTCAGAAGTTTAAAACAGTTTAAATATTGATCAAAGACATAATATGCAGTGCCTAAATAGCTTTTTTATTATTGAGGGACAAATCTATATCTGCATGGTCCTATAAAGAAAATGACAAACCTGCAAAAATAATAATACTAAAAAAGAAATAAGCGAGGCGCCAAACACTCATTAAATCCTCAAATATCTCACAGTTAAAAGTTAGGAGTGGAATAATTTTCCCTCAAACAGATATCAGACTATGATGGATGGCTACATTAAGTAGGGGAAAGTGGGGTAAGATGAGCCACTTTTTACTTATGTCGTCTTGGAGGTAAGGCAAAATGACACAGAACCAGAATGAAAACATAAACGTCTATTTCAGGATGTCCCCTATCAGATGAAATGATCAGAATGTATCTCTGACAAAGCTGACAAAAATAATGACTTCTCAAAAGAAAGTGCTCCTTAGGCTCAACTTGCCCAGGGTTAGCGGTAAAGTGAACTAAGTCAAGGGGTAAGGTGATCCATCTGGGGGTAAACTGACCAGACGAGTTTGATGATGTGAACCTGAGCTTATTTTGCTAACAAACTGTTTTACCTGTTTTGAACTTGTGAGACCGATCAACCGGTTATCTTCAAAACTACCAAAGGAACTGTTCAATATTCAAACTATCAAGGTTGCAGGGGAATATGAACTGTTGCACCCTCCTTGTAGTTCCTCCAGCCTTTTGAGGTTGAGGAAGCTTCTTCAGCACTTCACTCCGTGGGAAAGATGCCTCATTCTTATCCTTGAATGAAAAGGTGGGTTACTTACTGTCAGTGATCGTGTGGATTCTTCTGAGAAATCGGGCAGTCACTTCTTCACCCACAAAGCTGTCAACCAAGCAAATGAAATGGTGGCTCTTGAACTTGGATAAAAATTTTACAATGACAAAGTCACAAATAACCAAATCTGAGATATTTGGTTCACTGGAGCTCTCATGCTCAGAAGTATCATCAAATGGGATGACAACATCACTCTCTTCAGAGCTGCTATCCACTGCAATTTTTGTCTGGGTTTGTTTCCTCTTCAGCTTTCCTTGCTCATTGATTTTTCTCTCAGTTTTGCCTTTCTGTTTATTTTTCCTCTTTTCATAGGCAGATTAAATTGCCTGCTTTTCTGGTGTATCAGTCAGGATTCTTGTCTTCACACGCTTTTGGTTTGTTTGTTACCTGGGTTGCTGACTTTTGGGTAAAGGTAGAATCTCACTAGGAGACAAATAGGATCTAGCAGGATTGGGGTGTGAATCTGTGTCACTGGGTGAAGCACACGCATGTACAGGGCCTGGTGAAGGTAGCTCAACAGAAAGGGAGGTTGAAACTACAGGTGCATCACTTGCAGCTGCAGGCTGCCGCTCCGGGTTGGGCCTGTCTGACACCATGGTTGGCTCAAACTCTGCATCAGAGAACAAATCCCTGTTGTAAGGGAAATTCCCAGTAGATCTGAATCCAGAGAAGATATTTTGTCATTGCCAACATGAAAGCATCATTCAGGGATTTGGTTTATGGTGGCTGTTCTGCCTGGGTTGGATCTCATCCAACCATCAAGAGCTCTGTTGTAATAGGTCTTAAATGGACCATACACACTTTTATCCAGAGGTTGTAGGCAATGGGATGTGTGTGGTGGAATTGTGACCATAACAATACCATTTGTTTTTGCAATGCTTAAAGCCTTAAGTGAAATGTGTGCTTCATGGTTATCCAAGATTAGCAGCAGTGGCAAGTCAGGGGAGCACTTGGTTTGCTGAACGAGATGTTCACGGAACTTGGTGAAGGTATCTTAATTGATCCAGCCTGATATTGTGGAGGTACCAATTGATCCTGTTGGTGCGCCTGTAATGAAGTGGTCTTTGTATCTAACCCTTGGGAAGATAAACATCGGAGGGAGTGCATTACCAGTCGCATTGACTGCGCAGACCACAGCCGCAAGGTCACCTCTTTCACCAGATGTAATGGCACCCACTTGTTTCTGTCCTTTTCTTGCCACTACATGCTTTGGTGTCTGTAAATGTGTTACACTTGTTTTGTCAACATTATAAATCATGTTTGGAGGGAATTTATGCCTATAAAACAAAGAAATAAAAACTGAAGATAATCAAACATAGTTAAGCCTTAAGTAATCCAAAGACATCTTAGCAAATACACATTCCTTAATATACCATGGTACAGCTGGTAATTAACCATTCATTAATTTTTTTGTTTATTTAGTTAACTGTTATTTGTAGTTTTCATAAATTGTTATTAACATTTCCAAATATATAAATTCTGTTACCTGTCCATCACGTTAGCCAGATTGTCAAATAACTCCACGACTGTTGTGTTATTGAAGGCTGTAGCCCATCCCAAAGATGTCGCTTCAGGCATACGGCAGAAGAGATGGTGGCGTGCCATAAAATTCTTGAACCAATCTTTACCTTAAAAACAGTAATGGTGGCCTACAGTATTTGACTGCTCAAAATGAATGAATTTATGCCAACCTACTGTCTTTTCTTGCACATCCTACCGGCTAAACCTTTATCTCTCCAGTTGCTGGTTGTAGGAGTAGTGTTTCTTTCTCCCAATTCCAATGCCAGTTCACTGCATTTCTTTTGAGTAAGGCCATGGAACTGCTCTGCGAGCTCCTTGATATGGGCTGCTAGCTCCTTCTCCACCTCCTCTGAGAAGACCCACTTTGCTTCCACTGGTCCACCATACCCAACTGTTTTTATTTCCTTTGCTTCCCTCTTTTTCGTGTACTTCATCAATGTTGACCTGGCAATATTTCTCTCTTTATCAACTGATCTGATGGACTTTCCATCCTCGACATCACTGGCTGCTCTCTCCATCTCTTCAAGGGTGTTGAGCCCCAGCTTGTTTTTCTCTTGTAGGTTCTAAGCATGATACCTTTTCTAATATGGTTAACATATGACAAACAGACCAAACCAGTTGAGTATACTCAAATTAGATGTGTTTTTAAACATTAGACATAACTGAATTTCAGTGCCTTAAGGAGGTGTAAGTTGAACCATTGGTTTAATTTACCCCGTAGCCTTTGGCTCACTTTACCCCATAGCTTTGAAATTCAAGCTAATCTTTGGTGAAGTGATCCACATGATTTTATACCTTAGCAAATCGCGAACATGCATGATATATAATTTTAGACCTGGATAAATTTGCTTTGGCATAACAGTCATTTTACCTGATATGCAGAAAATTTACTTTGACAAGCAAAAAACAGTTTTTTGTGTAAAACAAGACTTACCTCTTCTCCCACGTGCTTCTCCGCTCCACAGCACATTGGAATAGATGTATGTGCAAATCACATACATGTTAATATATATTTTCTTTTGATTAAAATAATGCTCTTTTTGTTGCTTAATTGCAACAACTTTTTTTTATAAATACCAATAAGTAAAGATTTTCTTAACAAAAGACTGAGTGTGTCGCAGAAACTTTCCCCATCACCCGTTCCTGTGTCTAATCTTAGACTTCTGACTAAATCCCCTTGTTAAATAGATTTAATCTACGAATGCTAAGACTTTTCATCAGCAGCAGCATTTACTTTAATATTAATAGTCCAACTGTTGACCTTTTCGCAAATGGAACAAGATTCTGATTATAGTGTTTGCATGTGCTGCAAACAGACTATGTTATCCCCATATGAATTTACACTATACACAGCATAGTGTGAACAATAACACTTATATTAAATTTCTCAAACCAGCTCCAATGTTTGCATCCATCTAATGCTTGAATCTTATTGCTTGATATGCAAAGGAAGGCTTTGTTTTCTCACATGCAAAAAGGTTAGATGTACGTGGACAGAAATAACAAATAGAGATTAAAAAACACTTTTTTAATGTATAAAGACACCTTCAAGTGTTTTTCATTGTCTCCATCCCCATTTTTCCATCCAAATTAACTTTTGCTGTAAAACTTTCCATCAGAGTGAATTTCCCCAGAGAGAAGTAGTTCTGCATAATTGAGCATATGTCTCACACAACAAAAGAGTTTTAACACCTTTGTTTCAGTTCCCAGCCAAACATTATTCGGATTAAACAGTGCAAAAGATTTCCTAGCTCTCTCATTTTGGTCGTGGATCCTGAGGCTCAGCTGTGACATCAATTAGACCAGAACTTCATATTGGGCTCATTTACACATCCAAAACACTAATGTGGTCTTTCTCACACAAAACAAATTTGACACAGCTATGACTGAGCTACAGGTGCTGCCAGCATGTATTTTAAAAGCTGATGTTGAGACGCTAACAATACAATTTGTTCTATGATCTGAAGCATTTCAGTGTCTCTGGAGAGTGAGGAAATGATAAATAGTATTTAAAGAGGTCGATTTCTCAGGCTTTAAGAGGGTAAAAGCGTTGATCCCTGAGTCATATGATTTGCTGATGCACATTCAGAAATTCAAACAGATTGAAAATGATCACGGCTAGTGTGTATGTCAGGTTTGTTGGAGGTTTTTTGATGCTGTGGGCGTCTTACTTTTACATATGCCCTGCACACGTCATTACAGGGAATGGATTACTGAACTTCTTGAAAGGACATGTTAGAAATTTCCCACTAAACTAGAAATGACAGATCAGCGGATCTTTCAGAAGGATAAGTTTCCAAAACATTTTGTCATACCTAAAAAATGCTTCAACATTTCCATCACCATCTCAGTTCTCTGAGCCACATTATCTAGGAATGATGCCACATTATCTGCAAGCTGTGGCTTCAGAGCTAAACATGTGACACTGAACCAAATAGGAAATGTTTAACTAATTATAAAGACAATAAGACAGGTTGGTTTTATGAGTTGCTCTGTATGTTCTTAGGCAACGTCTGCATTTAATATCTACAACAGAAGGACAACAACAGTGCAAGACTTTAAAAAGTGATTTTGAATATTCTTTGCACTAAACTGTGTTTTACATTTTTATGTGGGGCGCCACTGGATATTTCTTAATTTAACATGTTTATTAAAGGGGCTCACCGAATTTTAAAGCAACACTAAAGAATTTCAGATTTGGCAGCCAGTGGACAAAAGCGGTAGTGTTTTGTTTAGGACAAGGGCATGGCGTCGTAAAATTCCGATCTACCAGTCGCCTGCAGTTGGATTAAAGTACATTTATGTTTCCAGTGGCTGTGTGAAGGATGAATAGCGATGAGATGATGAATCTAATTGTGGCGAAAACAATGTCAATGTTTTCAAAAAAGGAAATGTGGTAGCCAGATATGCCATAAAGCGGTCAGCAAATTTGTATTTGTAGGGTTCCTGCCACCCTCCTCAAAGTTGCTTAGTGCCGGTTTAAGCGATACGGACCCCCTTGGGCCATGTCAGACATGTCATTCAACTAACTGTAAGACAACATATAATCACAAAAGTTATGAAACTTTTTTAATGAATGTTGAAAAGTTACTTAGTGTTGCTTTAATTTGTGCTACAAAATCGGGAAAAAAATGTCTTATTTGTTCTTAATTTTCTGCATTAAAATATTTACTTTTTAATGTATGTTTTATTCGTTATGTTAAGCACTCTCAGTAATCTTGTACATGAAACATGCTATACAGATAAATTTCCCTCGCCTTTGTCTCATGTACAAACAAACCTGTGAATGTGAATGTAATAAACAAAATAGTTTTACATGTTGCTCCAATTGTCCTGATCAACAGATCGAGTCAAATCAACTTCAAACATACTGTAAATACTTTAGAAAGATTGCTGGGTTGTTTATCTGAAGGGCTGGCAGTTTCTCTTATTTCAAACCAAGCAGAGAGTTTTATGAAGGTTAATATGTTTAATTTTGCTTAATTTGGGTTTGAGGAAGCTTTGAAATAACAATAGAGCTGATCCCTGATTATCAATTGTGTCAACCTCATTTAATTATTTGCATATTGCAGTCTAAATTTAAATTCAGCTGAACCTGTTAGAAAACACTTTTGGTGACAATATAAATCAGTTTTTCCAATACAAGAAAAATATCTCTTGGTGGATGTTCTGGGTTACCTTACACCACTGAGTGTAAAGTAACCAGTGAAATACTCCCTAATTAGCTTAATACCTGTTCTTGTATATTACAAAGATATTTAAGCCATACAGTCCCTCTTTGTTGACAGGGAATTTTAAAGACTGTAGAATAATTAGATTATTCAAATTGATGTTAATTAGAGCTTCATCATAAAAAAACATGGCATTATTGTTCTGAATGAAGGCGAGTAGCTTCTGAAGAATTCTTCCACGCCACAAAAGAAGCCATTCGGACATAAAAAGAACAGCTCAGTTCTTCTCTTGTGTTGGTATGTTTTTATTTACAGCCACTTTCTTTTGTGTTTCCTCTTTGCACCTCATCTGGGACATAATTTAAAGTGAAACAATTGCAGCGAATGAATAACCTCAATACATATTCATTGCAACTGAGCGGCAGCTGAGCACATCCACTTGTTCTAGACGCAACAAAGGTAGTGTCCGCTCCTTGGCGCCAGATCTGTCTTCTTCCTGCCTGTTTGTTCCTTCTTAATTATCTCTGAAAATCCCTCCTCTATTTAAATCTTTGTCCTTTTCCCATGTGGAACCTCCAAACAGGCAGTGGCAGCGAGGAGCGCGAGGAAAAAGTAACGCTAATCTCTCGAAAGTAGAGAAAGCAAGTATTGATGCACCGATGATGCTGGCACGTTGACATTTACCTGTGACTTTTAAATAAAGTAAGCATCGAGTTGTTGTGGGGTTTTTTTAAATAGAAGAAAGTCTTGCTAACATGTGAAACATGAGACTGCGATCACTACAAATGTAAACCTCCTGTTTTCGCAGGGCATTGTAAAACAAACAGAAGAGAACAGCTTTGGCATTCTCAGTGTTGCAACAATTGTAGTCACAATAGCATTGTGTCGTAATCCCTGTAAAAGGAAGCCAGGAACTAAATCGGGGCGATGGCAAGGATGCTCAGCTTAGCTGCTTTTCTCCCGTTTAAAACAATAATCCTCATTAGCACTACCCTCCTCCCCAATATGCGAACACAAACCAAATCCATGCCTAAGTATGGCCGCGTTGCTTCTCACAGCCATTTTAAATTTCCCCAAGTATTACCTCACTTACTGTGTTTCCTGTTCGTGACGGCAGAACCTTTTTTTTTTTTTTTTTTTTTTTTTGAAATTGTTTTCTCTTTAAATAAAACAAAAATCCAATTTGCCTCACATCCAAACTCTTTAAAAAACATTTTTACTTTGCGGGTAATTATGGTTCATGACTTTTCTGTTCCTGCTTGCAATTTGTAAAACGTACAGATCTGTGTTTAACAGATTCTGCAGCTTGTTAATGGTTATACGTGGAAAACAAAGGAGTGAAAGGGAGAACTAAGGTGAGTGTGCCGTAGGTACACTCAGTTATATGTCTCGTAGGAAATACATATAAACCATGTTATATTCGGAAGAGACGCAGCTGGAGCTTCTTCTAAACTTTTTACGACCTGTAAATCTTATTTGTGTTTCCACCATCCTTGTTCTACTGTGATCTAAATTTGCAGCTGATAGGGAATCAGGCTATTTCCTTTCCATTTGCACACATAAATGATGAAAACTCCAAAACATGCAGCATGAAAAAAACAAACAACAAAATCAAGTGAAAAAGTGACAAAAACAACAACAAAAAAATGCTGCAATTAGAAAAATTAGCAATTCTATTCAATTGAACAGCAGAGTATGGAGGGCCTGGCCCTGTATAAGTTTGTAATTGATTTCCTCTAGTGGACAGGAGTAAATCAATGTAAAACATTTCTATGGCATCATGTTTTCTTAAACCATTAGAAAAGAGGCAGATATGTAATATCTTGAAAGAGGTTTTATTAATCTGTCTTCAATAATTCATCAACTCAGACTACCGTTATGGTTATGCTAAGACTTCCACGATCTAAAATTAGACCACGTCAGGAATCATTAGGGGTCCAAGTTTGCAGGAGATTTCTTCCAGAACCAAGTCAAAGTTTTAGTACTTCTTTCTTGCCTTGCAATGTAAAAACAAAGTAAAAACAGTTTTACTTTGGGACAAAGTATAATCTCGAAATACTGTGTTGATTAAGTTGATTGTCATGTTAAACCTTTACAGAACATATTACAGTAGCTAAGTCAGAACCCTGTTAATTATAATGAATAATAATTTTATGGATTTCCCAGAAAAAAAGTACAGGTGAGCATACCCTCACTTGACTATCCGATTATGTACGCCGAGCGATCAGTTTAGGGACCCTTTAGTCTGGCCCTGTGTGGACGGCAAAACAAAATAAAAACCTATCAGAGCATCAAGAATCGGATGCAAGTGGTGTTACTCATATCTACCTGTAGAAGTGAAGGCTTTCAATACAAAGAAAATTTGAATGGTAACTGCTGCCACCAGTTAAGGACAGAGCAACAAAGGAACATCATCCACAAAGTCAATGCACCACAAGAGGTGCTTCAAATTCTCAACAACAAAGTCAGTTTGATATGTTTTTGGTGCCTGGTTTGGAAGACCCACTGCTGCCTCCATGTTTATTTAACCACCGTAACATTGCTACAGCTTTGTGCAGCTACAGATGAGTCAAGAAGCCCTTTTCCTCTATGATAAGTAACAGAAGTCCTCCAAAGAAGACCCGGCTAAACCGTGTTAAAGATATAGTTTTTCAAGTTGCAGCATAGCAGCCCTCTGTAACTTGGAATTACATGCTTCTTGCGTTTTCCCCCCCATTATTAGTAGCTATAAGTTTAACCAATGTGTTTAAATATGGAAAATAATCTACAATATTTTTGCCAGATATAAACATTTGTCACTGATTTGGAGTAATAGCTGTCCTGATGATCACAGGAAGACATGAGAATTATGCTGACTTTGCTTCTTGAGTTGTTTTTAATCATTCGCACTGATCAAAACACCCCTATAGCTGCTGTTTTTTGTTCTTTTTTTGGAGGGGGGACTAATCCTCTGGTTGAATTTTCCAGGATGAAAAACATGCTCCTGACCAGCTGCAGCTGGAACCTCTTCGCTCGTGATTCGTTTTCTCTGATTATTCAAAAACAGGCAGGCCTGAGAGCTGTGATACACCAGACCGCTTCAATTAGTGATGTGTTAATTAAAGAGCATCATCAGGTTCTCTTTAGTGATTAAACACCCGAGTGTGATTACTTAACTCAGCAGGACTCATGACGATTCATCTGCCCCTTGATCCCTCGGATGAGCACACGTACGCACATGTTACGTATGTGTGCCTGAAATTCAGCTAGGCTGAGGGACTTGCAGTAGGAACAGATTCTTGCGCTCTCGCTGCATGTCAATGCTGCAATGAACGCTGCATATGCAAAGCTGTGAGCATGTGTGTGCGTGTTTGAGTGTCCGATTAGAGGGAGATTTTTGTTCACAGGCTGATGAGGTGTCTGAGGAAAGTTAATTGCCTATCAAGAGAGCAAGCCAGCTCAGCCTCTTCCACGTTTGTGAGAGAGTGTGTGTGTGTGTTCGTTTGGGTTTGGATGTTTGTCGGGGCCTCTGTGTACTTGTCTGAATCACTCCGCAAGCTAATTGCCTATCAGAGGACCACTCCGGTCCTAAGATCAACCGTGTATTTATGTGCAGCTTTTGGCACACAGGAGAAAGCGTGACACTAAGATTTCTATTTATCTGTATCATAACTGGCCAAATGCATTCATATTCCTTCAGGATGTAATTTTTAAGGGGTGTTTTTCTTTGTTTGAGAAAGAAATTTTGAAGAGGAAATAAAACCAAAAAGAACAAAGTAGTCCTGACTTTACATTTTCCCAATTAAGGTCAGTTCATTTAATTACAAGATGAAAAAGAGATACCTGAATGGCAACCAGGGGAGGTTCATGTTTTCTTGTTTGAATTCTAAAACACTAATAATTTCGATAACATTTTAAGGCACAGCTGTGTTTTATCATCAGATATATCGAAGCCTTTCAAATTCCACAAAGACTTCTGATTTAAATCACTAGTTTCTCCCGGATGAACAAATTACCTGAACGAGTGTTAACTGTAAATTGGTGAATCCATCCAAACTAAGGAGACCTCTAGATATTGGGCACATTAATTGCTTGTTCATTTTATCAAAATTCCCTACGTTTTGCTAAATCTAACGTCATCTTTCAGGTTGCTGAGAATCTCTGTAGCGGAACATTTACGACTGAGAGGTACACATATATATATATATATATAACTTAACTGGTGTGTATTTTCACCTATTTATATAAAATTAAAGTTTGCAGGTCAAAATTGCTAACGACATAGAAATGGATGGAAGAAGCCCAGGTAGGCCTCCCCTCTGGTGGTGCTTTGCCACACAGAATAAATTAAAATAGCAGTTTGTGCAAGCTCAACATTGGCATTTGGCATTAGTTCTTCAGTCTGTCCAACATATTTAATGAATATGTTGTATATATGTACTATATATTGATTTTATATAATGTAGTCTCTGATCTTAAAGGCACAGAGAAAATATGCAGGCAGAGGCAGAAAGTATAATACCACATTGGTGGGGCACGGTACTTAGCCCCATAGGCAGAATGGGTAACAGGCGCCCTTCTTTTATGCAATGGAAATACTGAAAACACTCAGTAATAAATGGAATAAAATAGTACCAGGGTGACTCTCCAGCTTGGTATTCCTCTCCAATTAACCAACTAGATCTTTAAAAATCAATGAAAAAAGAAACAGTCAAGTAGTATTTTTACCACAGAGTGAAAGAAATATAAATGAAGAGAAGGATGAAGGAACTTCACATCTAAATGAACGGAGGTTCTTACAAGGTTTTGTCATTTTAATAACAGAGACATCAGAGCTAAAAATAATAAATAAATAAATACATGTAAAACATCTGATATAAATTACAATAAATATTCTTTTTATCATGTTTGCTCTCTTGGGAAATGGAATTGATTAAAGAACAATTGCATTTGTTTAAAACAACTTAATACCCCTCTGTCAACTGTTATTGGTATCATAAAAAAGTTAAAGGGTCTTCAACCTACACCCGGCCCTCTGATCAGCTCAATGACAGTGTATATGGAGCACGTCCATGGCCGAGCAGTTACGCTATGCACAGCGTTGGATACACTGGTGTATAAAAGCCATGACTGGAGTACAGTGGAGAGATGTTTTCAAAAGAAAACCTTTTCTATATGACATATAAGGACAAATCTGGCTTTGGTAGTTGCTGGTTGCCATTGTCAACAGTACTGGATAAAGTATAAAGTTTGTTTCAGTGGGGATTGTTGAGCAGGGCTGTTTGTCAGGAGCTTGGCTCCTTAGTAACAACGAAACTAACTGTTAGAGCTTGTACCAAGTACCAAGATATCTCAATAAACCCTTTGGATTTAGAGTGGGATATCACTCCACATGTGTGTGAAAGGCTGGCAAATGAATACTTTTGATAATGTAGAAAACAATTAGCAGATAAAAATATAAATTTGATTATATGATTTAATAAAGCTTGACAGGCCAACATTCTTGCAAGGATAAATTGTAGACTCATAATTGTGCGGCAAATTTGTTTTGTCTAACAACATTGACTCAAATGGGAAACACAATTTTAAACAAACTTTACACTTTAATGTGAAAGAAGCCAAATTAAATATTAAAAAAACAAAAGATTGCAATCAAGCATTCTACGTTTATCAGCCCTGGGTTCAGTCAAGAACTTCCCTACCCGAAGGCACCATTCTATAAAACACACACACAGGTCTGGCTCAAATTAACTGTGTCCACCCCTCCAAGGCACTAATATTGTGCTTCGATAGTAATTACCAACGGTCAGAACTTTGAGGTAGAATGGATTTTTGAAGCACAGACAATGCTTCTGTGTGTCTGCCGTAGTGCTGCTGTGTATATTGTCCTACCGCTGTCTGTTTTTGTCTGCTGTTTTCGTCCCCAGCTGAGTAGTTTACCTCAAGAGGCCTGAGATGTTAATTAAGATGAATCCACCTTCAGTCACCCCCCCCCCCCCCC
>JAVLVB010000409.1:135602-148275 GCA_032876305.1 Orestias chungarensis | reverse complement strand
GCTCCAAAAGGTCTTATTCCTGGCCACCAGAGCCTCCCTACAACAAGGAGCTACAGAATAATAGATCTACGCCAAGTGTGCTAATTGAATGTGTGTGCGTGTGTGTGTATACCAGATATGTATGTGTGTGTGTGTTAAATGAATATATGAGAAAGGACATTTTTCATCTCTGGGATGATAAAGTGGGATTTAATACATTTACACACACACACGTTCGCGCACACACAGACACCCTCAGCAGGTGAGTGTAGCTGAGTTGACACTTTGTCAGCACAACATAATTTGACATAATGAATGCAAGCATCGTTACTGCTGTTAATTGGCCAGACTAATTATACTCGAAGGACGTCATTAAGGAGAGAACCCGCCGCTTCACTCTCTGTGTGCGTTAGTGGATGAGTGTGTGTTTGTGTGTGTCTCAATGAGTGTGTTTACAAGTCAGACAGAGGCAGACGGCGAGGAGGGGAGGGGGGGGAGTGCATGAAGCAGGAGGAAGCGGAATCACAGGAGGGGGGGAAGACCAGCGCAGGTGGTCGGGACAGGTGAATGTTGTGTGGTGGGGGAGGCGGCGTGAGAAAGGGTAGAGTTCAGGCCTCATTATGAGACTTTGGTTTGGATACCGAGCAAGAAACGAGGCCCTACATGCAGGCAGGAGGCTCCAATAGGGAAATCTCGTGTCAAAACAGAACAGTTGACGTTTTCATTATTGTTTTTTTTCCAAGGTCAGAATCCGTTTATGAAAACTGATGAGTTTTTCATTCTGATGGACTAGAGGAAAATAAATTAAGAGAAAAAGGAGAACTTTGTGCAAGTAAGTTTTATATCTATTATCTGTATTATTGCTAATACTTTTTATATGACACCAATTAACAACAAATTGTATCGAAAGGCTATTCAAATGAAAAACAGATCTAATTCATACCAAGGTTAAGTAGTTTAATGAAGTCACCCAAAATACCTGACTCATGTCTGGTTAAATTTTAAATTCTGTGTCAGGAAAAACAAAGGACACCCCGTTTAAGTCTCATTTCTTCCTCGCAAAGTAAGATTTTCTTCCAATGCCAACTTTGGGATTAAATATGACCACTACTCCAATCAGTGGGGGGAAAAACAAATGCAGCAAAAGCAACAAATAACTTTGGTGTCCTTGTTTCTTAGTGAAAAACAATTTGCGAAAGAACTTCATGTTTATAAAGTGACTTTCTATTTTCAGACTTAGGCAACTAAACTTTGGGTATCCTGGGCATCGGCACAATGGAAACTACTCAAGCTTTATGAACTGGAACGCTGTTTGTGGGATACAGTGTGAATACAACGCACCAATACCGTTCACCGTCCAATCATAGAGCAGGAGACTTTTCAGATTAATGTAGGGCCCATATTGAATATAAGATAATTGGTATATTAAAAAAAAAAAAACTTGGGAGGATTGGATAGACCTGGCAAGAGACTTAAATCTTATTGGACAGACATATATAATTTACAAACATGTACAAGGAGCAGCACAAACGAGAAACATTTTACAAATAAAGACACTTAGAAGTAAATGTTATTGTAATTTAAATGCAGATTTATATTAGTGACCTAGATCTATATTTTGTGTGAGCCGTAAATGATGCAGCTCTCTGATTTAATAGCTAAGCTGTCCTAACTTTTAACTAATAAACAGTTTCTTAATTGAACTCCGTTATAAAATAAAAAGCACAAATGGGGCCACATTTCTTACCAATAAACTGAGCAGAGGCATCTGGTTTTCTGCCTCTGTCTGTTTCATACTAATTGAAAGTGGTTTTTTTTTTTTTTGTTTTGCTTCTGCAATCAGATGACGAAGCTGTGTCTGCTGCTTGACTGACTTTGTTTGCCGGGATCATGAATTAGAGGCGCTCAAAACCTCTACTAATGCACTCCATTATTATTAGGGGAAGGAAGGGAAGCTGAAGATGAAAATTAATTAGGATTATATGAATAACAACAGCAGCACAGTTTATCCAGAGACCTTTTTAGATCGAAAACACATTTGGTCCTTTTAGGGCCCAGGATGTAAAACAGCAACAACCTTGGAATTTTGATGTGTTATTATGATGGCTTACTTAAAAAGTCAGAGTGCCCGACAATATGGCAATACATGTGTTTTGGCTTCTCCAAGCAGCTACAAATAGCCCAAATACCTCAGTCACCATAAAGGAATTTGTGTGACCTCAGACCATTGCTGTTATTGTAAAATTCACTTCGTCCATGCATTATAGCTCAAAAGAGGAAAAAAATAGATACATTAAAGAAACTGCAAATAATCATTAAAATGGAGGGGTGGAATGTAATGGATGAAATTATGCCTGTTTGATCGCAAGGAAACTTTTTAGTGACTTTTTACCCAAAGTAAACAAACATTAGATTACTTATTAATGTGATTTCAACATATAAACTGTGTAAAATAATTATCCTTATATTTGGGTTAGGTTAGGGCCAGGTTACAAAAGAATTGTGGAGCAAAATGTTATTCAGGGATTCAGTCTTCCTGAACCAACACTTTTAATACAATGCAATAGTAAGCCTTTTGTATAGGTTTTGTACATCTAGGGGCTACAATTACTTCCCATTTTTTGCTAATTTTATTAAGAACAAAAGCCTAGGATCTGTGATTATCACTTTTAGGTGTCCTCATTGCATCTCTGGTCAATTTAAGTCGATACGTTGACCAGGCCATACACCTTTGGGGTTGTGTGCTGCCGGAAAGGAAACCTCTACCCAAGTCTTGTCAGCAGGGGTGAAAGTGGTTTTAAATTCTTGCCAGTACTCAGGGGCGGAGCTCGGGGTTGGTGGGGGAGTGGACCGAATTGAGATCTCTCTCTCACACAGTAAAGTCCAAACTCAAACTAAAAACATATCAGTATTTTGCTTTACTGTAGCCTATCCGTATAAGGAAAAGGTTACAATCACTTGATAATATAGAATATATATATATTTAAAATTGTTAAAGATCTGCCCTGTCTGAAACAAAGAAACCATGTTCTGATGCATTGTAAAATTCTGCTAGGACACCCAAGCACCAAACATAGCTTCTGCTCAGAACACTGATTTATTCATTTATTAATACCAGGGCAGCTCACACAGCATAATAAAGCCAACACTTTTAGCCCTTCATCAATGATTCCCTCCTTCAAGAAAGCGCCCAACATTCCTTCCAAGCCAATAACACTTAACTTCAGAGAACAGTAACAGTGCAGCACAAATGAACACCTAATATTAATCCACAACAGATCATTACAATATATACTTAAAAATTCAAACATGTGTTTGTTTAAACGGGGTTATATGAAATGTTTAAAATACAACAATAAGACAAAACATCAAAATCAAACCTGAAATATATTACAACATCAGTAGAGCATAAATTTATAACAGCAGATGATCATGAGCAAAACTCTAAGTGGATCTATCCCTCATCAATACAGGTAAAACATTTTCCAAAGAGGCCTAAAATAGTTCTCCTCTATGGAGTGTTGGCATACCATGCCACTTGTCGCATGAGCTGCTCTTCTTCCTTTGCCAAGCCAGGTCTTCACATAAGGCATTGGGTCCCATTGCTTGCATGGTGGTCCAACTGAGCTGACAAAGAGGTTTCTTGATTGTCAGTTTGCTCCTGTACTCAGTGATGATATTGTTATTGGCACTGAACCGACACTCAAAGTCTGCATTACGTGCTGACAATGTATCCACTGTCACAAGCAAATTCTTCATCTTTGTTAGGAATGCTTCTTCCTCCACTTGCCTTGTACTCAATGAATCCAAGGTGGGCCTCATGTTCATTCAGGTGTAGGGCATGGCACTAAAGCCCTAACTTCATCTTCGCCATATCGGGGATTGTCATGGTCCCATTTGTCAGGGTGAAGCACTGCCATTTGACTTAAAAGTCTGCTGTAACACTCTTTTCTATTGACTGTGAAACTTGCCTGTGCTTTGTTTGCTGCAGTTGTAAACAGTCTGTTTTTTCAGATTTTCTGCCACTCCTTGAAGAAACTGTGCACCATCAATGATGGGAGACCTGCCAATTTTTAAATGCACTCCCTTAAATTTAATCTCTTCCTCTGCCTGCCTAGCTTCAACTACATGTTGTCCAGGGTATGAAATGAGACTTTCGATGCGTTTCACATACATTGTCATCATCTCATGGGCCTTTGAGAGTGTTCTCTTCCTGTTCTGAAGAAACTCTGACAAGTTCTTTAGTTCATTCAGGACATCTGTCATCAGTCCAAGACTTTTTAGCAAATTTACAGAGCACAGCTTAGACTGCAGACCTTGGAATATAGCCCTCTGTCTGCTGTCCCTGGTCTCATCCTCCGATGCCTCACGAAAATGCTGTGCCAGTGCTGGATAAGAATGCCAAACTGCACTGACTGTCCTGTATGATGAAGCAACCCAGTGGACACTGAACACTCTTCCAATTCTTCTGAATGTCATGTTCAAATTTTGACTCACTTAGTTCCCACTTATTTTTTGGTGACTGGCTATACAATGAATATAGGCTGTCAGTGAATGCCTGGAAGTCTTTTGTTCCCCCTTTTGGCTCCAGTGCCTGGTCCACAGCAAGATCCAGTCTGTGATTAAGGCAGTGCCACAGTACAATGTGTGGAAAGTCATCCTGGAGCAACTTCCCAACACCGGACTTCACTCCTAGCATAACACTTGCCCCATCACTGCAAAATCCTATAAAAACTTCCTGCAGTAATTCAATGGTGAAGCCACTCCTGAACTAGCAGTTCATAAGCTCTTCTTTGATATGAACAGCAGACAGGCTCTGTAGCTCCACAAGATCCAATGGGAAAGTATTGGGCTCCATTTCTCCATCAATGCTGGCTTTCCAAAACACAATTAACATTGACTTGTGTCCCACTTTCACCTCTGCTTGTCAGGAATCCAGTTTGTTTTTTACCAGTGATCCTCCTCAGTCATGCTGTGTTTAAGTGTGATCGGTTTCGTCTTTATTGTTTTAGTTAGAATATGTCTATTGTTTAGTCTTTGTGTTTAGTTGTTCTTGATTTCTTCAGATTTCTGCTTCTCTGTTCCTCCTTCCCTACTTCTCTTGTAACAATTTTCACACTGTCCCTCAGCCTGCCTGCTGCCTTCCCTCAGCTGCATCCTGTTATCAATCAGCCAACTGCTCTGGTTCAGTAATAAAGTTCCATAAATTGTAAGCTCCTCTGTTTCTGTCATTCCTTGCTGGATCCTTCTATTTTTCTGCACTTTATGATTTCGTTTTTTCAAACCTGTTTTTCATCTAGATCTCTTTATTTCTACTTTCTCTGTGTTTATTAATAAATGGCTCAAACCTGATCCAGGCTCCTGCCTTTTGGTCCACTTTACAACTTACCATTCATGACAATTCTTTAGTTTTCTTTTATTTATTAGTTTGTTTTTGTTTTCCAAAAGCATGATGCTGCCACCAACATGTATATCATGGGGACATTTTACATCTAGCCCGAAAAATAAAATAGGCTCTCATCTAACCAGAACAACATTTTCTAGAAATTTGCTTTATCTTTTAGAGTTACAAAAGAGAATTTCTTATGACTTTGTTTTGCCCCTCATCTTGAAAGTCACTTTCCATTCATCCATTTTCTGTACACCCTTGTCCCTATTGTGCTCAGGTGGGTCTGCTGGCATCTATCTCCAGCTTACAACAGGCCAGAGGCAGGGGTACACCCTGGACAGATCGCCAGTTCATCGCATGGCAACACAGACACATGCAGGTCAAACAAGCATGTTTGACCTGCATGTGTCAAACTTCCAATACTAAACTGTCCTCAGGCGCTCACACCTGAGGACAGTTTAGAGCGCCCAATCAGACTAACAGTCTTGTTTTTGGACTGTGGGAGCAAGCCGGAGTACCCGGAGAAAACCCACTCATGCACAAGGAGAACATGCAAACTCCTTGCAGAATGACCCATGGTGGAATTGAACCCAGAGCCTTCTTGCTGCATGGCAACAGTGCAACCCACTGCCTCAGTGTGCAGCCCAAGTCACTTTCCTTTTTAGTTAAAAGCAGACACCTGTTGAGAAAAGGTGGTAAGTAATTTTAATAAATTTGACCAAACATGATGTTCTCTGTGAACATGTGGACGCATTTCTGTCTGAAACAGAAACATCAATGAAGTATTTATTTTGCCGTCCATTAGCTACAGCCGAGACACTTGAGGAAATTCTCAGAAGCAGTATCAGCTTGCAGTCTTCCAACACAGAGGGAGGGGTTGCAAGCCTGTGACGGGTAAAACATGTAATTTCCTAATGCTGATCTTGCAAGACAATCTGTCCTTATCAGTGTCTGATAAGCTTACTGGAGGGAAAGTAGACGGAGAAGCTGAAGGCGCTCCCGCACAACCACACACAAATACACACGGTTTGTCTTTCTATGTTCACAAGGACTATGCATTGAGTTCCCTTCATTTATTAATCCTTTCTATTGCACAACCCAGTACCATTACATCCCAAACCCCACACCTAACCTACATTTCATTCTACCCTTAGGAGCAACACATTCTCACAAGAGCGGTATATTGGAAAAATGGACCTCACAAAATTAGAGATGCTAAAACACGCGCACAACATAAATGACAGGGTAACCATCCAAATAAATATAAACACCAAACAATGACACAACAAAAATCTTATAATATATATATGTGGGTGCAGTAACACATGTCATTATACTCTGAACCAGTGTTATTCAGTTTGACCAAGGGCAAAAAGTGCATTTTTTTAAACCTTTGTATTCTCTTTTATTTGTAATTTCTGTCTCTATAATGATTGTAACGTTTCCATATGCCTACCCGTGTGTTAGGCCAATAACTGAGTAAAGTCTACTTTGCAAAAATGGGGATATCTAATTTTATCCATGTTTTTAGCATGGATCTGCCACTAACGTCTTCCATGACAGTATGTAAAAAGATAATAATAATAATTATGCGTATGAAATTAATATCTAATTGAAATTCTGCCTAAGGTAATCGCATAAATGTTGTCATCATTGTAAAAATGGAACTCAGTGTTTTCCCATTTTATGAAATACTATAAGACTTTATTGGTATATGTGATTTTTTAAGCCAGTGTACACAAAAATGGGAACGTCTGCCCTGATGCAGATATCAATAAGTGTTATTCATTTTCTTCACTTTCTTAGTGACAACAAACATCAAAAAAGTTTTAAGTGGAGCTGGAGGGTATATAATCACTAATTAAGAAGAGCTACAATCTCAGCGGAAAATGAGGGAAACACTCGTGTTGTTTTCAAGAATTGAAAGGAGTTGAATTAGACCATTAATCCATTTTCAATTGTACTGATAGCATCTCTTCTTTGGTTTTAACTCCTTTCTGCCATTTCATTTCAAACATCCACTTCATTCATGGTTCCTGTTAGGTTTCAGAATAAAACCAGACGACGTAGTTTGTCCTTTGCTGAAACGGTAACAGCCCCCTGGTCGACTGATACAGATTTATTTGCAAACACAAAACTCCTGATGAACAAACATTACCCAGTACATACTGGTGAGACTCGGGTTCCCTCTTATTCCAGCCCTCCTTTTCGCTGTTAATAGTGTAAATTAGCATATAAATGAGAGATAGCACGTGAATGAATCCGCCCTGCTTCAATCGGTCCGTTGGGACATATGATTACCATTTCCACCTTTTTTTCCCTTCACTTTCAATAACTTATTTCCTTTTTCCTCTGTCTGCATTTTGGCTTTATTTTCCTCCTCAAATATTGTCACTGCAGCTCACGTCGTTCCTTTATTTTCTTTGTGTTTTTTATGTCTCCTTTTTGCAGTAATTAATCAGCGCCATTAAGGTGAGATTCCTTCTGTGTGTGATCATTTGTATACTTAAAAGTGTGCTCAGCCCACCTCGGTGCGGTTAGTGTAAGTGAACTTAATTGCTCCTGACTAATTAGCGAAAAAGATGAAGGCATTTGGGAGTTAAGGATAGCATATGGTAAGGATAGCATATCGTACGGACGCAAAAATCTTCTGACAGAAATCACTCGCACACTCTTACATTAAAACAGGCACAAAAACACGCTTTTCTTGCACCTCATTCTTTTGTGTGTTTGTCGTTAAGTGTTCGTCTTTGGATCCCCTCCGTCTTTGCTTTTGCGTCCCCAGACGGTTGAAGCCACGGATACACAGCGGGAGGTGTTAATGATGTGAGGGCTCAGTATTCTCTGCTGGGACTGATCTGTTGTGTTTCGGCTTCTGTCTGTCACCATACAACTTAAAGAACAAAAACATCTTCATAGTTTCTATATCTGTGTTCCAAGCATTTGCGTTCGATGAATTCACGGGTGCTTCTCAATAAATTAAAATATGTTAGAAAATACACTTATTTCATCATTAATTCTGCAAAGATAATCTCATATCAGCATTATTATTATACTGATTAATCCAAAACTTAGTGATGTCCCTTCATTTCTCTAATTGGATGATTATAACTTAAAGGTAACGAATATGAAATTCAACTCTTTTAAGGCCAATAAAAATACTAATACAGCTGAAAAGATATGACATGTGAATGTTTGCACAGCCGTGTCCAGAATACAGTCTCCTTACACGTTTCTCAAGAAGCTTGCCACACAGTAGCCACACAGACAGAACTGTATCCAAGCGTATTAGTCCAAAGTTAAGTGGCAAGACAAGTTTAATTAGAGAAAGGTGCAGAAAGAAAATAGATAATTGTCTTCGGACATGGGCTGCTGCTGTTCAGTACATTGTGTTAAAATAGTTATGAGAAAGAGATAACATTAAAAACCTTAAATATGCAAAGAGGAGAAAGGACAGGAATTTTACCCAAGGGTCCAGGACTCTCTTTGCAAATGAAAGCTAAATCGCCATTTAACTCAAAAGTCTAGGTCCCGAATTCTGGAGGATTAGTGAAGTCGAATCCAGGTCCTGAACTCCAGTAAGCCGTTTTCAGACCGAGAGAGGAACTGGAGAATAATGTAATCTGCCGGTGTTGGTCTACTATGTTCCCCCAGGTGACGAGCCTAATAGAGACACCTCCAAAAGTACAGATATCTACTTTAAAGAAACCATGATATTACTGTGCTTGGTCAGTGGACTTTCTGGACTTTATACTGCATATATAAGAAGATGAGAAACACCGGAACCAACAATGGCGATTATCTCAAGGCTACTTTTGAAGCAACTTGCCCTTCCTTAACACCTCAGCACAGCCACAGGGCGATTGCCTCCATGCCAGAACATATTGTACAGCGCAACAGTATTTTTAAAAACTGACAGAGCAAAACAGTACAATTGCAATACTTTTCAGTAGGATAAAATCAAACGTCTTTGCATATCGTTTGTGTATAACATTTACTGTACACTTTTTGAGAAACCTGATTTTGGGTTTTCATTATTTGTTTCCCACAATAATAATCAAAATTAAGAAAAATGAATGCACAAATGCACATACAGTCATAAAGAAATCAAATAGCATCTGAAACTTAGATTTAAGTGACTTTGGATCTGGTATAAGAAATGTCTTATAGATGTCAGCGAATGGGCTGTTCAAGCGTAATAGCAAAACAATCGTAGCTCCAACAGTCATCACAGCCTAGATATACAGAAAACCCTTTCTTGAGGTCACAAAACATTGACTCTTGAAGCAGATGTATAACAGGAACCACTACCGGTCACCTATGAGGGATTGCTGTAAAGTCAACGACAACACAAGCCATTGTTTCGGTCTGATGATTCCAGAGGAGTAAATCCTGCAAGTCAATGACTCGATGCAATCTGCTGGGGTTCCTTAAATTAGAAACTGATTTGTAATGATGTATCTGTGATTTGAATGGATTTCTTTGTAAAGTGCCTTGAGACAAGATCTGTTGTTAATTGGCGGCATATAAATAAACCCATTTTTGAGTTTTGAATCTAATAACAAGAAACCCAGACCCCACAAACAATAACGAATTATAATGAATTAAGCTAAAGCAGTCACACAGCTGCGTCGGAAATTGTTGTAAAACATGAAAACTTGATTACAACATTGGGGACATGCTTTCCCTAGCAACAACAGAGCTTTGTTTAAACATCACAGCCTTCCTGAACATTACTGCTGAGCAGCTCCGTGTTTTTCTGACCAGAGTATTCCAACTTTCTAATGGCTACGTCCAGCAGTATGATGCATAATTTTATGACGCTCAAATTATCTCTTAACGGTCTCTTAAATATCAAATTCACTCCAGTTACATTCTCACAATATATCAATATATAAAGAGCATAGTTGGGATTTGTTGGAGACATCGGGGTTCAAAATCTCCATGTTGAATTGATGCCACAAAAAATTAAAATGGTTCTGAAGGTAGAATCGGGTATAACCCAGTACCAATAAGATAATAAATGAAAATGTTGAGTTGTTGAGTTAATATGGACAATTTTGTAGATGGTGACGGCTTTGGGCAGGAAAGATCTTCTGTAGCGGTCAGTTTTACAACTAAGCTGAAGAAGCCTTTGACTGAAGAGACTCTGTTTTCCAATAACAGTTTCATGAAGAGGATGCTGAGGGTCGTCCATGATTTTCTTGATTTTATGTAAACTCCTTCTCTGGATGTCCCCAGAATAGACCCAGCCTTGTTTATCAGGTTGTTGAGCCTTTTTAGGTCCCTTGCTCTGATGATGTTGCACCAACAGATGAGGAGGAGATGACGCTCTCAGAAACAGACTTATAGAGGATCTGCAACATCCTGCTGCAAACCTTAAAGGATTTTAGCTTCCACAGGAAGTAAAGACGGCTTCACTGTTGCGTCTCCAGTCCAGTCTGTTGTCCAGACAAACACCAAGGTATTTGTATTCCTTAACCAAATGTTGGCATTTCAAGTCTAAACAACATAATAGGTGAGGAAAATTGACATTTTTGCGGAACTTTAAATCCTGGGATATGTTTTAAGTATGTGTGATGCTTTTCAGAGGCTCTCTTTTGAAATGTCCCTTATTGATAGGGACGGTGCAGAATATTTCAAAGTGTTCCACTGAAAATGACAAGATACAGGGTTCAAATTTTAGTTTAGTTTTTGTTTTTATGGCATGAGACAAAAGACCTGGCAACGTGATTACTTTTTTCAGTTTAAGTTTTAACATCTGAGTTGCATTTGCATCGTTTCTGCAGAACGGGTACGTATGTGTTGTTTGCATCACATGTGAATACTGAAGCGGTCATGTTAGGATTTTTTAACTTGTCTGGTGTGAAAATACGTTTTCTTAAGTGTTAAATGTCAATTGTTATGTCATAATGTCGTTGTTGAAATGAAGACTTCCCTCATACTAGAATGTGTCATTTTATTGGGTAAATCTATTCATGCATCGCTCATGTCCTGGTGGGACAGTGGTGCAGATGTTAGCCCTGCTTCCTTGCAGCAAGAAGTGTCCTGAAGGTTTGAATAATGGTATTTTTGTATAGCATTTGAAGCTTGAGTGTGTGTACACATAGATGTGTCCCTGTTACACTCTTTGATAAACTGGCAACCTTTCCCGGGTGTACCATACCTCTTTCTCATTAACCACACCGTGAGCCTTCATGGATAGGCAAAGATAGACAATGGATGGAGGCTTTTATACTCAGCCTTTGTGAAATCTACTTTTTCTAACAAAAACCAGGCTTATACAATTATGTTTTGCTTGCATCCTGGAGAAAGCATGAATCAACTAGGACAAACGGGAGCTTGATGTGTCTATCATCGGCGTAATTAGTTACTGTTAATGTTTGGAACTGTGGTGTGTGCTGAATTGCCATTTTCCCTGGAAAAGTACTCCGAACTGGCAACGGTTGATGCTCTCACACACGCTCACACAAACAGAACAGATGTCAGAGTAAACATTTGAAGAGTCTTAAATACTGTCCCGCAAAGCTATTTTTCCAGTGGCTGAAAAATGAAGACAAGCCAACTGAAACAAGCGCTTTTTTTGGCACCTCGCTTTAAAGAGCCAAAACCTGATTTATCACTGTGAGGTACACAAGCGCCTCTGTTCCAAGCAAATGTGAACATTTGAATCATGTCTTCATATTTCTGCATATTTTTTTTGTTTGGTCTCGGCAGCATGGTTAAAGCCAGTCATCGCACACGTGGAACTGGAGGCAGGATGTTGCTGGGATGAGTGAATTAAAGCAAATTATCAGGGCCGTTGTCTGTTGGCTTCTCGTCGCGAAGGAAGAGCATTTCTAGACGTACACACTTAAAATACACACGCGCACCAAGCCCTCATGATCCGACACCCTTTCAGAGATCCACATTAGACCCTATAATGTGATTCCTGCCTATCGTCTTACAAATCTAATTATGAAACACCACTCATATTCAATATCACCAAACCTCCAGCCTTTTAGTTTGGCCTCTCAAACCACCGTGTAAAAGCTTCATCATGGGCCACGCTGATGAAATTAGACTCTATTATCCCTCCTCTCTCTTTCTCTTGTCTCGCTAACTCGCACTACTCCTCTCACTACTTCTATTCTGTCTTACTTGAAGCAGTGTGCAGATTTAGTTTACAGCAGGACTCATGAGCCACTTAGTGCAATCTTTCTCCATGTGCAAGGATTGATTGATTAGGTCTTATCTTGTTATCTGCGTCTGTGGTCGTTTGATAGGCCTGTTTGTTCTCTCGCACTACTCTCTCAGTCTCCTTCT
>JAVLVB010000409.1:85533-123850 GCA_032876305.1 Orestias chungarensis | reverse complement strand
TTTCTCTTAGTGTTCTTCTCTCCATAGTATCCACACCCGGGCTGGCGTTCTGTTAGCTGAGACAGCTTCTTGGATGAGAACATGGGCTGAGATGCTGCCAGTGGCGCTCTACATCTGCTGCTATAAACTCTTTTTTTCAGTATCGTCTGCATCTATTTTAGTTTTCTGTCTCTTCAAACCCCCAGTTGGCCGTGGCAGATGGCAGCTTTTTTAAGAGAAAACATACCTGATTCTGTCCTCATCCAGACCTTCTATTATAGCGTTTCTATCATTGACGATCTCCAGAAGTTTGTCCATCAGCTGTTTTTCTCTCTCTCTGTCCCGGGTTGTTTTCAAGTGTTCTGCGGACACAGATATTTTCGTTGGACACCAGAGCTCGGGTTTTTGCTGAGACGACTTCCCCAGAGACCTCACCTGGTTTGTCCATAAGTCTCCTGAGCTCCTGTTCCACGCTGGGTTGCTCTTCCTCCAGATCCTGAGTTCTTCCTCTGTAGACGAAAAAAATAAAAGAAATCATTTCTGTCCTTTATATTATTAATTACCCCAATTCAAAACATATTTACCTTAGTTGTATTTTTAAGGATTAATTTTTTTTTATAATTGATTAAGTATGGCATCAGTTATCAGGGTTATCTTGTTTTTTTGTATTCAAACTGTGTTGATAGCTAGCCTCACTTCATGTTGCACTAAAAAAACAACATAGCCTGCCACAATTACCCAAAATGTTGGTGGTCTCTACAGGGTTTGCTATGTTTATTCAAACCAGAAAACACTTCCCATCTGAAACACAAGTGCCACAGTCCTAGCCTCCAAATTGTGCATACTGGCAGGTCGCTAGGAGACAAAAGGACAATTCTGTGTCCGCCACCCTGCAGTTCAAGTGGACATTAAATACATCCAACACGGTCAAAAAGAAGCTCTGAGGTTGCATTGTGTGATTGAGAAGTAGGACGACAAGGACACAGTTCAAGCTGCAGAGGTTAGAGTTTGATTACACCGTTTTAGAGCACAAACAGGGTAACTCCAGGAATAACGTCCGGCTTCAGATCATCAGTGTGATCAGCTGAATTAGCCCAGATTAGGGGTGGGTGATGCAAATTAAACATTTTATCAAGATATTTTCATAAGACAGCGGCAACAACACAAGAGATTTATCACGATAACAATAATACTATAAACATCCAACCCAAGCTTGTTAGTATTTCCACAGCAATGCTGAAAGTAATGATGGAGATTTAGAAACCTTCTATATTAACATCCTGATTTGGCTGATTTCACAGCAGCATCGACATGCAGATGTCCAAATTTGACCTAATCCAGTAACTTCGAAATAGTCTCTACTTTTTTGAAATACATCAAACCCTACATATAAACAATAGTTGTTCCATCTATGTTATATTAATGTATGTATAATCCCTAATATGTCCAAGGTCATAAATCTGAACAACATCCTGATTTTAACTACTGGTACAGTGCAGTGGGGTCAGCGGGGGGGCTCAGCTGCCTTGTACCTCGCTGTGGGACGGGGAAGGGAGGCCACTGGGAACTCAAACTGTCGACCTTCTGGCCACAAGTCTGTTCCACTAATTACCCAAAACCCACTTTTTCCTATTGGTGTGTCGGTGGCATGTGTGCGCGTACTCACATATACACGAGCTCCGACTCACGACGCACGGCCACCTGCTTGTTCTTGATCAGGCCGAACCACTCAACCATGAGCTCGTCCATCACAGCGTCGTCTTCGCCCTCTGTCACGCAACACACGCATTCAATCAGGGACGCGATTCTCCCCTTTAAAATGTTCCCCCTCGATTGTGTATTCAGAAAGGTTTTTAACTCACCTTGCTCGCTCTTGCGAAGCTTCAGCTCCAGGTCCACTCCTCTCCTCTCCAGTTCGTTCAGATTCTCTTCAATCTCATTGAGCTCCCTGATGATGTCCGCTTTGGGGATGTAGTCGGGCTTTTTCTGCAGATGTCGCATGGGATTAGCAAAAAACGAGTGCAGAAAGTAAAACCTGAAAATCCCTAACCTAAACTTGACCCAATAACAGAATCAGTTCAATAATCTGAAAGATGTAATACTTGCATCTTTTACATGAGCCGACTGGTTTTTATGCAGCATTGAACTTAATATTTGTCTCACATCACAGTAATCTAATCGTATTTCTAGATAGTAGGTAGGAATCTTCTTGCACTGCTCGGTGAGACAATTGTCTTTTATAAATCCATGGACTTTAAAACGGATTCAGCAGGTTATGCTCTTTAGGAATTTATAAACACGTTCCAAAAAACCTTGAAACATTTATTGAATATTTTTAACAGCTGTAATTGAGGAAACGTTTATGTTCTTAGTATGCATGTAATAAAACTGTGCACTTTTACATTAGATTTAAAATTGTTTTATTCACTCTTTGGTCATTTATTTTGATCCCTTTTTAGAAATGACTGTTTTTTTTTCCCTCGCTTGTAATTTTTTGGTGAACATTGTCTCCTGGAGTCACATACCTTAGTGTTCTTTGACTCAGCCTTGGCTCCGTTCGTAATTTGATCCTTCGGGCCATTCTCTAAAGTGCAAGATATCAAATTAAAACACGTGACTTCAAGAGCTCTTAATTTCATATTAAATTTAACAGCAGCGGACTATGCTGGTACCCTTTGATGCAGGTGAAGACACAGGAACGCTTGAGCTGTTCACAGGAGGCTTAACAGAGGGCCCAGAGTTTGTGGCATAATTCCCAAGTTTGGGCGAAGATTGTGGAAGACCTGCTGGTCTGAAAAAACAATTAACAAACATTAGGCAAACAAGCAGCAGTTTCATATCTAATCAACTCATGTTTCACTAACGTCCAGAGTCGTGATTTATGAAGGCGACCGAAAAGGTCAGGATGGAAAGGGAATTCTTAGGAACAAGCATATGTCGCACAACAGAGAGCTCGGCTCAGTCCTGACATCATTCGAGAGCCGACATGCATGTGGTGAGAGGGGAGAGACGGAGCTCTGATAACAAATGACGGCTGGGCCATTTGGACAAGCAGCGGGTTCAGGCTTCCCCGTGGCAGAAATGTTCAGGGAGATGCATGGAGGACGGGGAGGGAAAGAGGTGTGGAAAAGACAGGAGGGGAAGAGAAAAAACGAATAAATCTCCCAACAATCGATGCTCCGTGTCAGTTGGCTAAGTACAAACATTTCCTGCTGTTAGGACAAGAGGGAAATGGGTGAGCAGTGGATAGAAGTTACCTAGAAAGAAAAATAAATAAATAAAAGAAAAAGAAAAAACACATGTCAGTCAAAAAAATAACTCTTACTTGGAGACGGGCTTAAGCTTTGACCTCCAGTCTCCAGGAGCCTCACTTTCTGACGCTGGAGAAAAACAAATAGGGGGAAAAAAATTAACGTGTCGTCTCTCACAGCTACGCCAAACCTATGGATTCCCAGTATGTGAAGGTCTCGTACGAGTAACCGATTTTGAGGCTCTAAACAAGCTGTAAGAAATATCGGGGAAATTAATAATCATCACCTCTCTATGGAAAGCCAAAGGCGTGTGAATTAAATTATCATTCAAATTTGTTGATGTGAATTAGACCTTTAAAATACAACTTGTAGAAAAATAATAATAATAAAAAATAAAATAAAAAAATATATATATATATTGTTTCATTTACGAAATGCAAATTGACTTATTCTATTCAATTATTCAAAATCTCCACCACAAATTTTTAATTCAAAGTCTTCATGAGTCCCTTACTATTCATTATGGAACGTCTGTTTTTCAATCCACTAATCACTGTCCAGATCCATTTATGGACACTGGATTCCTCCCAGATTTTAGACTTCAGACATTGATCCCTCTCTCTTTCAGCGTCAGCAGTGAGCTCAAACAAGTCCTAGTTAAAGGGTTATTATTTTATTGGTTATTTGGATGCCTATCCAGCCCGAGCCCATTATAATGGATTACATTTGTTCACTTCAAAATGAATTAATTTCTGTTGATGGTGTATACACGTAGTGGATGCTGGTGAGGGTCGCAACAGGCTGCATTTCCCACCTTTAACCAGCAGATGTCACCATCGACATCTAATTTTAGAAACAAGCAGTTCCACTTGTCATCAACAACTGTGGTAAAAGGTTGTTAAAAAGTACTTAAAATTACAAATCTTCTCTATTGGTTGTTTGTACAACGTTCCCACTATGGAAGAATTGTTGATTTAAATCATTCAAAGCCTCCAAATCAGTTTTATACTAATGACAAGATTGCACGGTGACATCAGTTGCATCGAACCATCGACAACTATCTTAAAGATAAGCCTTATCAAAAGAATAAAAGAATGAATGCCCTGGAAAACATTTTAATTAGTTAAATTTTAGTATTTAGTTGTCAAAAGTTGATTTCACTGCCTTTTCTTTATTTTAAAAAAATTCATCCTAAAAAGTATGTAGAAGCAATTCGGTTTTTCGACATGTATGAGAAACGTAACATTTAGTCTGCCAGGTAGGACAAAAGAGAATAACCCCTTGCGCTGTATTGAAAGTGTGTGTTTGACCTGAGGTGTGGGGGGAGGTCATGAGAGGTTTTGAGCCTCCCTTCTCCGGAGTCTTGTCTGCGCCTCCGCTCCGACTGGTAACAGGTTTTTCAGGCTCTGGAGTCTCCAGATCGACCAGGAGAAACGGGTTTGCCTTCAGCTTCACCCTCCCTTTCAAGGGCCCCGTTTCCCTGTTCTTCGGCGTCTCCTCTTGAGGCAGAGGTCTAGACATGAATAATAAACTCATTTAGTACCATTCGTTACCACAGCAGATCAGACTTGAGTCGAAGTTAAAGAGGAGTCCTTCGTCCTCACTTGTCAGTTTTTTTGAGATCCACGTTCGTCCACGGCGGTTTGCTGCTGTTGTTGTTCTCCTCCGTCAGTTTCATGGAGATGAGAGCTGCTGCTGAAGCTTTTGTCTTGTCGCGCTCTTTAGCGTTCGTGCTGACTTTGTTACCAAGAGCGGTTGCGGACTCAGGGGTTTTAGTCGTTACGGCACCAGTTCTTTTATCGACGTCTTTAAAATTGACGACCACGGTTACAGTTTTACCTGGCAACACCTCCTGGCCCTTACCACTCACAGTCTGAGCTTTATTCACAGTTGTACTAAAGACGGATGTCTTTTTCTCCTCAGGGTTAGTCGGGGTGTCTGAGTTCAAAAACCTCATCTTGGACTCCAAAGTGTTGGCCACAGTTACAGAGGTTCGAGGAGCAGCCGTGGGGTTGGAGCCGTTGCCCGTCGCCGAGGTGGACGAACTCGACGCGGCTGGTTTGGACACGGAAAACTTTGGGCTCTCTTTAACTGCTGAAGCAGGGGCTGATGCATCCTGGGAAGACGGTGAACCGGAGAACAAACTGGAGACGTTTGGAGGAGAGCTGGGTTTCCACGTTGGTCCCAGTACGGACGGCGGCTTAGCCGGAGAGACTGCGGAGGCTTTACGAGGATCAGGCTTAGGGATGAATTTGGAAACTTGGATGTCTTTGGGAGGATCGCGAAATGGAGAGCTTGTGTTTGTTGAAAGAGACCTGAGCAGAAAACGGAAGGATGGTTTTAATCAGTCAAGATTCTTAAATATTTACTGGAAAAAGTAAATAAACCACAAGAATTTCTCCTACTCTTTCCGAGGATCTTTTAATTTAATCAGTTTAGAAAATATATTTCAATCACGTCATACATACAGTCCAGTGAGGATATCTATGAAACGGTTTCTTATTCTTTTAAACCTCATATTTACACATTGGGCTAAAACTTAAATTGTGTTTCCCACACCAAGCCAGAAAGCCCCTGGTCACCTCAGTTATTCTCCTCTGATGGATAACAGAGATATGATATGTATGGATGATATTTTTCTTACTCTTCCCTGCGTTTCATGACTAATTGGATCTATGGAGTACGTTATTGCCCCTTGTCTGCTATATCCATCTTTAACTGTTAACAGACTCTTTTTTTTTTTTTTGGGCTGGTTTTTATCTAAAAATCAATGCTTGGGCTTCCTCCTGCATGTCTCTGCTCACTTCTGTGTAGTAACATTACTGTCTGTGCTCTCAGCGCATAATTTCAATGTATGTCCCAAAAGTCTGAACTGAACTGGCTAAAAAGGATTTGATGTTTCCTGGAATACTAAACAGAACGATTCAAAGGGATCATCTCTTGTAATGTGGAGGCATTTAAAGCCAACCAACTCCTAATTTACACTATAAATTGATAGAAACTTCTTTTTATTTCCGGATTTCTTCTCCTTTTTTTTTATTTATTTTTTTATTAGTACGATAAGTATCACACTATGTATTTAGCTTAAAATGAATATCATCACTTACTTTGCACAGTTCCTGTGATACAGCTTTCCTTCCACTAGATGTCGCTGCACCAGGTGAACGTGTGTGTCGCATGATGCACATTTGTTGCTCAATGTACCCGCTTTCGGTTTCTCAACATGAACTTCCTGAAAGAGAGGAAGAAGACAATGGCCAATGACAAACTTGTTTTAGGCCTTATGGGCGGTAATGTGGACTTCTGCCTTTTTTGGAAATAGCTTCTTTTATTGCTGATGATGAGGACAATTCTTAAATTGGAGTTATTTGCTTTATGTTTAAAGTAGATCCCTGGCCGTTTTGCATATTCCTCGAGCTTGAATCTTCCAAATGCAGCATATAGTATGATACCTTTACCTGTTTTACAGTTCTGATGGGTGTTGGTGAAGGAGACGGCTTTGGGACGTTGACAGACCGCGGGGGACTTTTCTGTCCGACGGGTTTGGATCCTGGAAACACCTTGGCGGTCACCGCCGTGTTCTTCTTCCCAGGAGTTTCCTCTGTGCTGGCCTCCGCCGGACGCTTGATGCCGGCCATACCGCCGACTGTGTGCCGACATCAGAAGAATAAAATGAGGAATATTTTCCAGCAAGGCGTACAGATGCACTGATACGGGTTTACTACTCACTAGGGGAGCGACCATGGAAGTAGTTGTAGTACTGAGAGACATACGTCAAGATGCTAAGGCGGTCAGGGACCCTGAGGGCCACCATGTCTTCTGCGTCCAGCAGGGCTGGAATCCCCAGTTGCTGTTCTGCAACTGTAAAGGCCTGGAACATTAAAGTGAGATTTAATTAACAAAACATTCGTGTCCACAGCATTTTCTAGTTAAACAAAAACAGACTAAAACAAAGACATACGGTATCAGGGTGCTCCATGTCAGAGTTTATATCATTTTCGGGCCTTAGTACATTAAAAAACATTCAATAATATGCGTTCAAATGCAATTATGTTTGCTCATCTTCAGGGAGAAATTCGTTCCTGCATGCCGGCTATCCCAAAAATTTCTCAGCCTGTTTTGTTCGCAACTTGTGCAAAATGAAAGGCGGTGAGGCGCACCCGTTTGGCAATTCGAGAGTTGACTGGCATTCACTAGTTCTATAGAAAAAAATGAAACGAGCTGAGGCATGATCTGAATCAGCAATCAGATCATCAGCAGGGACTTTGGAAAAACACAGATGGTTCTTCCGCTGACCTGCAGGTTTCTAAACATGAACAACGGTTTCATTCACCAAACCGGTTGCTGTCATTGTAATATAGCTTTGGTCACTTTCCATTTTCCCCATTTATAAGAAAACAAGAATGCAGCCAGGCTGACATTGCCCAAACTAAAAGCGTGTCCGTTTAGCAGGAATTTGTCAGTGAGTGACTCAACAGAAAACCCCGCTGCTTTCATCTCCAGTAGTGTCTGGATGGGATTTATATTTCAAACAAGCAGTGACGGTTGACTTATTCATTTCCTGCATTAAAATGTCATTAGCAGGAAACATCACAAACATCTGAAGATAAGATATTTTCATCCGACAGTGGCTTTTATGAACCGTTGGCAAGCGTCAAAGCTTCACATGGTTTCAGGTTTCCTAAAACAAGTCATAAGGACAGTAAAGCCTGCTTAAATATGTTTTGTGTGATCCAATTAGAATATATGACGGTCTGGATTCTGCCGGACAAGACAAAGATTCACAAGAAGATACAATAATGATGACATTTCACAGGAATGTTTAAGGGTCTGGATGTCGGCTTGGGTCAAGAAGAACATACTGGGAATTTTCTACAGTCTAAAAGAACGTAGTAGAAAGCGGATGTTTGGTAACTATGGTGACCTCCTTAGGGATGAGGTTAGTATCCAGCGTAGTACCGCCATAACGCCAGAGACAATTTTATATAAGCCGGCAATCACAGTTGACTACCAACAGCTGAGCCTCCACATGTATACAAATAAATGAAGTACTAAAATCCCCGTGACAAACTGATGTAATGATAAAGATGCAAAGAAAATCTGTTCAAACATGATGATGTGTCACGATTTCCTTTTGCTCAGTTTTATCCGCATGGCACACTTTCTTAATCCAGTGGATTCCACCATTGGTTCATTTCTTTCAAAATCTATTACCATGGACGTACGTTTGTTAAGATGTATCAGCCAATCGCAGACAGCCACAGTCCATGCAGGTATTGGGGGTGACTATGCAAATTCCTTCAGAACAACTGTTAAAGGGTGAGTCAATAAAATGTTGTTGCGATATCTTGTGGTATTACTAATATAACAATAAAGTAATAAGAACAAATACAGCTCTTCAAAGACATACCTATTCAAAACTGGCTACTTTAGGATGGCAGTTGCAAAAAGAACCGTGATTTCTATCTCTGAACTGTACACGATGACGGCATTTACACATTACGGAGTCCTAATGCTAATGCTAATTAGATTCCTAGGGAATTGGCTGCACGGATGCAAGGAAGCCATTTAAAAAAAATGAAGTGGGAATAAATATTTGACAGAATGAAAAGAAAAGAAACCATTTAAGGTTCTGAGACTGAAACTAAACTTGGACTCCAGGATGTTCTGTGCACAATCAAATACATGATTGGTGTTGCTTTGTATACTGTTGTCTAGTGGTGTGATGTATCGGCTTGTGACTGACCACGTCTGTACGGACGTTTTATTAAAATTAAATAAACATGACGAAGAGTAAGGGACAACAAGTAGATTGAGTTAACAAGTCGGAGCACAACGGTGGTTTCTGTTAAAACAACAGCTCAGAGGAAGAGCATGCCACAGCAGGACAGCGGGAGGAGGCCGGTCTCGCTCTCAACAGTCTGACACAAATCAGGATACGCAGAATTAGGATGAGAATCTTAGGAACAAAGCCATGAACTCGGTTCCATAAAGAAATAAGGGTTACATCTTAAAACAACATTTGTAAAGAAGGCAGCCCACGAACCCGACCTAATTTGACTAGTTCTGTTATAATTAATGGGTCAGAACTTGTAAAGCATATACTGAGTAAACTCTTGGATTTTGATGATATTAATAAATAAATCTCTTTTCTCAGTTTGTTTGCATTGACATAGGAATATTTCTGGTAATTCTAACCAACCTAAAACAAGAGAAGTTGGGTTTCATTTGCCACCAGAATGGTAAGAAAAACAGGAGTACGCTTTTTACTTCATGTATGTGAACTTCTGGTTTTGACTGAATAGATAAGGGAGGTTCCCCTTTACTGATCATAGACTCAAATCAGGCAATTAAAAGTGATTCTGTAACCTTGGAAAATATAAAGATTATGTATCGACTTCAGAAGGAACGTTTAAAAATGTTATAAAGTTAAGTTATTTCAAGAAGATACAGAAAAACTTCTAGTTTTAGTCAAACTAATTGTACAGCGCTCCCTTCAATTCTAACAGTTGTAGTCATGGGATTGTTGGCATTAATAGAATTATAAAGAAAAACAATCTGTAAATTTTATTTGTATCTCCAAGTTTGAGCTTGTATGCTTGAATTAGGTCACACATGAGTTCCAGTTGTAAGATGTAAAGAAAAGTTGATCGCAGTTCATTTTAGCCCATTGTCTAGGTTCAAACACTGACATTGACAAATAGAGGTTGTGAAGTCTAACAGTCAAACACTCAGAACTGTTTATGCCTCTAACTTTGGTAGGTTTCACATGTGTGGCAGCCAGAGTGGAGCTGGCTTTCCGAGCTGTAATCTCAACTTTTCTGTGCTTTTCTTGGATTTCCAGCGGCTAACATGAAAAAAATCCAACTTGGCCTGACGGGGAACATCCTCGGTTATATCGGCCTTTAGTTGGAGTCATTTGTACTGCAATTACTATGTGTAACTAAGATTCTTTAGGTTACAGGTAAGTAACTGAAAAGACCACAGATTTTTCCTGTTGGTCCAAAACGAGGACTAAAAATATCTTTAAACCAGAGAATATGTACGGGATCGATGTGTAAACCGTTAAATTTATCCAAATGCTGTTATCCACAAGAGCCTCTATTTATAAAGCAAAGCCATTCTTCTGGGCATATTTTTAACTATTATTTCTGCTGATTTTGTTTCCTTGGTTAGTAAAATGACAGGAAAGGTATCTAAATGGTAACTCAGATAAGAGCCATTGAAACTATCTAGAAGCTACAGTGCTTCCTTTATTATCTCCCTTTGTATACAAAACAGTGGGCCATCCTTTATGACCGACATCATTTCTTCCCACAGTTGTTTGCAGCTTGGACTTCCGTAGCAGAACCATAATTTTACTAAGGAGGCACTTACTGGGATTCACCTAAATGTAAGGATAGGAGGGTTTCTTGTTGTTGTTGTTTTTTAATGGGACTTTCAGGATTGTCTGACCTACTGTGATTACAAGCCAGAGTATTCATCACAAATAAAGTTAAAAACATTACAATGTTCTTATCCTACCAGCTTGTTGTTCTCGTAGACATCTTCCTTCTTCAAGGAATCAAAATCACTGTAACAGAGAAAGTAAAAAATCACCATCATATCACCTTTTCACCTTTTTCTTTTTGGAGGGCGACGTATTGTTTAGCCACACATAGTTTCATCAACATGACATGACAGCATGAGTGAGTCAGACTTTCTGTGTGACTGCTCCGTCACCGATCCCATGCTTCACGACTGAGACGAACACGAAGCTCGGCCCGCGTGAATCACACGGCTCTGCTGTTGGGCAACCCCGGCGATACTTTTAACGGCTGCTCAGAGCTCCGGACACAACTAAAATTAAATGTGCTGCAATTCTGCGGTCTGGCTGGGGTTAGAGGCTGAAAGAGGGAGCATTGAGGCAGTTTCATCTCCCTTTAACATGATGTTGTTAAAAACACAAAAGAGAAATGCGACAAGGAAAAACGAAGGTGGAAAGCGGCCAAGGTTCAATACGTGATAAGGTAAGGGTTTGGTAATGGCTAAATAATTAATCCAAGGCGATAATTATGAGGAGTTTACTCACATACCAGCAACGGCGAGGACAATAATTACATATTTGTGAAAGCTTTTTTAGGCTTTTTTTTTTTTTAAATGTCCTCTTCCTCATTATCAAGAGTTGGCCGTTGTCTTTATTTCTCCCAAGATAAACACAAGAGAAGAATTTGCCCTTGGTTTCTAAACAAACCTGCTCCAAGCTTCCTAGAGTCGTCACAAGAAATAAATAAAAAACTTACAGCAAGATCCTTTTATCACATTTTCTTTCCATCAGAGATTTTACTTTGTTTATAAAGCAGCATAGAGATTGCATGAAAACTGTAAACGACTCAAAGCCTCTAATGGTACAAATACTGATTAAAAAAAATACTGCTAAAAAAAACATACAATAGAACTTTGAAGTGGATACAATCAATCCTGTCTTGTTTACGTAACGGCTCTGACTACAGGCGGCTTTAAAAAGTTAACTATTTATAATCTGATCACTCTGCTGTGTGGATTTAGGGCCACATTTATCTTTAAATCCTAATTTTTCACAAGATCTATCTGAACAGTATCAAGTTTGTCATGAGGACAAGGAAAAGCAATAATTTCACTATAGAAATGCAAATATAAGGGAGGGGGCTGCTTTTGCATAAATTACTGCATCAATGCAACGTAGCATGGAGATGATCTCCGCTTTTTATGAAGCTCATCTGCACTGTTGGCTCCGCTGTCTCATCTCTTTTTGATAATGCTGGATAGATTGCAGGGTTTAGGTCGGGACGGTTAGCTGGTCAATGAAGCACAGTACCACCGTGGTGACTGAACCAGCTTTTGGTGCCGATGGCAGTAGAAGCAGGAACCAAGTCCCTCTCGAAAACAGAATAGCTGAATTTACTGTTGACTTCAGAAAATACCACAATACCTGATGGACTTCAAGAACTGTAGATTATGTGCCTCTTCCACCAGCCTCCAGACTGTGAGACCTTGATTTCCAAATAAAATGCTGAATTTACTTCTTACTTTAAACAGAGGACAACACTCCGGTTCTGCATTGCCATGGCCCGGTCAACAAGAGTTTGAACCCACATCCGTCTGTTATGTCTGTTATGGTTGTAAAAACCTTTCAGATCCGTCCAAACTCTTTAACAACCTTTGCGTTGCGGGACTATTTTTGTTTTCTTCCTTCCACTAAACTTCCCAATAACATCATTGGACACAGTCTTTCCTTGCTTAAATAATTGCCTCATGAATGGTTTGTAACTAACCAACTTTCCAGGGGCTTCATTTTCAAAATGGATACAAATAAAGATTTGAAACATAACATTATGTGTGTAATTGGTGCCCAACATATTTACATTTTTGAACTACATGAATGAATTTAAGATATCCCATTGATATGATCTTTTATCCTAGAATATGTGGTACTCATTGAATAGTCTCTCAGGAGGCTGAGCGTCTTGATGTGAGGATCCTTTGGATCCTGAAACCTCTGACCTCCTCTGACTCCACAACAGATCCTCCAAGCCTCTCTCCGATGCCGTTTAAAGCCGCGGACTCACATGAGCTCGGGTCCGTGTTTGTGGATGAGGGCGCAGAACGCCAGGCCGTCCCTGAACGACGTGGTCATGTTGGTGATGTTGACGTCCCGGTAGCCGTCGCACTGGATCCGACACCACTGCTGCAGAGCCTTCACGGCCGACATGCTGGCTGGATGTGCGGCGCCGCGGTCCGGGACCGCCGCGGTCTCAGCTGGAGTTCAGGGAGAGACCCCCGGCTCTGACACCCGGGGGTGGGCGGGGCTCCTCCAACTCTGACCTCAAGTCGGGAACAGACACAAATGACATCCGCTCCCAATGTGTCGCTATCTTTAGGAGTGTTCTCAACAAAACCTTTCTGAGTCTGTTTTCATGGGTGTGTGAGCCACAGCAGGGGCGGTCCCAACCTGGATGGGGCCCTCGGTGGCGCCCCCAGGTGGGGGAAAACTGCAGGTCATGTGCTTTGTACCCGATAAACCTTCAACAAATTCATTTTATAGGCTTTAAAGACTTGTAATATGTTTGATTCTCTATTCTTTTTGCTTCTAATGTTCAAAATGTCTTTCTTCCTTAATGCCAGAAACAATAAATATTATAGAATAAGAAAGAAATGTTGTGGAAGGTCCATCATAACTTCTACAGGTGTGTGGTGGAGAGCGTCTTGTGCTCCAGCATCAACATGTGGCATGGAAGCTGCTCTGCTGCAGACAGGAAAGCTCTGCAGAGAGTGGTGAAGGCTGCACAGAGGACTGTTGGAGTCAGCCTCCCCAGCCCCACAGACATTTACACCTCCAGATGCAGGAAGAGGGCCTCCGGCATCATAAAGGACCGCACACACCCAGCACACTCACTTTTTGTCCCGCTCCCCTCAGGCAGGAGGCTGCGGAGCATATAGTGCAAAACCACCAGACTGAGAAACAGTCTCACAGCTTCATTCCTGAAGCTGGGAGACTCTCAAATACACTCAATTACAAATGAAAAACACTTTCTCATTTAACCGGCACTGTTCACTTTAATATCATACTTTAAAATGTCACTTTAAAATGTCACTTAATATGTCACTTGCACTACGAATGTTCATTGCTGCTATGTCCGAAGTCCCATATTGTAGATTCTGTGTAGTCAAATCCTATTTCTCGCATATTTATTTATATTTTATTATATTATTTAAAACTGCTATCAGGGTGTAAACTGGACCGGGGGATTACAATTTCGTCCCACCTCATGTACCACATGTGTTCTGATGACAAATAAAAATTCCTTCCTCCTTGATTAATTGAGTTGAAACAGTTTCAGGAGAAATGGACTAGAACAAAATGAACAGAAAGTACAAAAACCAAGTAGAATGAAAGTGTTATTGGATGTAATGTGAGTAAGACACTTCAAGTCTCCAAGTCAAACTAGATCTGTCGGCGCTACCCATTGAAACATGTTTCTTGTTTTCATGCTGAAAAACATGATGGTTTGTACTGATGTTAAAAACATTGTTCATGTAACAGGATAGAAGCAGCAGTTTTGAAAGTTTCCCCGACATTGGAAAATGTATATAATTAATGAAAACCTTTCTAAAAGCACCAGGATATTAACAACGTTTAAAGTTATAAAATGTGGATTCACTATATCCCTTCATCAGAATATCGTACCATTATAAAATATATAGTTCACACATGTTGATCCACCAAAAATTCTTATTGTTATTTATTTGTGGATAAAACATGTTGATGCACTAATTTCCTTAATCAGAACTTCCGATATCCTAAATTTTCAAATACAGCGGTACAACATGGCTGTATATACTGAGGCTTGTAAACGACAGTATTTACAGGGGTTATTAAAAGACGGAAAATACAACAATAAGCAAATAAACTGATTTAGGTGAAGTAAAAAGTCAAAATTAATAACAGGTTAGGGAGAGTATCAGAGCAGAACACAACGCTAGACCGGGTGTAGCTTCTACAGAGAGACTAAGACCAGGAGAAAACAGGAAGTCATAAGTTGAAATATTAGATTTTAAAGGAAATTGGATAGCAGAAGGATTAATAAATTTATCAATAAGACCAGCTATTGATGGACACAGCCGGATGTAACTCTCAGAAAAGTCTGTGCAGTGAAGCTGCAGAAAGAATCTATCAGAAGAGTTCAATGTTGTTCATCAAGTAAGATAATGCTACAAAACGTCTGTCAGAGGTTTTTATTCGGCCATGGGAAACATTAGACCCTTTATAGTCTCCAGTGAGAACGGACAATCAGCTAGTAGGTTGCATCACCTGTTATGACATTCATTTCGGCCTCTTACCGCTTCGAGTCTACCAACTTACATAGAAATATTCAGTCCACAGTGATTTCCCTGCCAATAGAATCTGGACAGAGAAGAAAAGAACAAGGGCAGACTGGTTCACTGGCTTTTTTAGAATACATCTGTTAAAATATCGAGCCCACTAGTGTTGAATCTTCCAGTTTAAATAAGCAAACTGAGGATCAGTTCTTTAACAACTCGTAAAACATGATCAAAAGACATAATAGTTAGTTTGTAATATGTTTCTAACCGGGATTACATCTCCCCACAAGCCTAACAAGGTTGGATCTAATTGAAACTACAGGGAATTTGGATCTTCAACATTTAGTCACAATCAAAACTGATCGTTCTGCGCTAGTATGTAATTATCTCAGAGTTTGTAGACATGCAGAAATCTATTTTCACCTACCAAATGTTAACTGGTGAGCAGAATGTTGTATAATGGGTATTGTGCTGCTATTTTAGTAGCCCTGGGTCAAACAGTGAAAGCCTGAGTGAGGCGTGTTTGGGATCCAGCTTGTCCGGTCCTGCTCAGCTCAACGAGTTAAAGGAGGTGGGTGGTGTCGGCTCGCTGGAGTCACCCAACACCTAATGAGTTTATCAGAGCAACAACAAGGACCAGGAAGCGGCTTCGTTTTTGTAATTTAGACTTGTGAGTACCTGCTTCTCATGGCAGCCAAATGAATGAAAGTTATACTGTACCAAAGCTTTTTTTCTACTCTCTTTTTAGAGCTTTTTTTTTTGGTTTTTTTGTAGGCCAGGCACTTTTCATAAAGCTCGTGTTTTGTAACGGTCGGTTTGTCGACAGTTATGCTAAATGATGGATAAAATACATTATTGTTGCTTCGGAGAGAGTGCACAAAATGTAGGCTTACATAAAAAACACATTTGCAAATGAACTGCGGTTAAACCGGTTCCTGACAAACTGGCAGAAATATACATGAGATTAATGCTGAAGATATTTCACTTTTCCCACTGTCAGAATTTCAGAAGTTTGTAACTTCCTGCTATGGAAATGTCATAACTGCGAGTAATTGTTGAAAAATTGCAAAATGGCACAGAAAATCGTCACTAGGTAGGTAGAAGTAAGTTTCACTGTTTTTGCAATAGGTTTCCAAAGAGGACAGGTGCTTGTTTTTATTGTATATATATATATATATATATATATATATATATATATATATATATATATATATATATACGTATATATGATGTTATAGCATTTAAATCATAAATCATAGGAAACCAGACATCCAGGTTTTGCAAAATCAACAAACTGAAATGCATTTAATTCCATTTTTAATACCAATATAAATAATTACTATATATCCGTTTGAGCTTCGCTTTCAAGTAGGGTGTTAATACTGTAGTCAAATCTATTTTTAATAGTATTACAATAAAAATTCAATAAAACTAATTTATTTAAGTCCTCTTAGTAATAGCTGTGTAACAAAACGTTTCCCATCTACTGAGATAAAACTTTCACATAATATAACATATTTTATCCAACATATATTATTAAAATGAAGCTGGTTTACAGTATCAAACCTCACCCCTCTCTGCCAAATCATCAGAACACTGATTATTCATTGCTGCTGATTTTACGGGATGACATAAAAAAACTGTCTCCGCCCCCTTTAAGGATGTCAGAAAGGTGCATTACTGTGTGAGAAAAAAAAGCAATGTTTATATTACCTACTACAGTGATGGAAAACTGGGTTTATGTGAAAAATGACCATTTTTGCATGAAGTAAAACTAGTAAAACACAAAAACTTTGCGTCCATCCATCCATCTATGCCATTCATGGCAGCGTCGAAGGTTTTCCTGATAAAAAAAAACAAGCTTTTAAACTGCTTCATCTTTAATGTTTTTCTTAAATTATTAGATGTGAAGCACTTTGAATTGTCTTGTACATTAAATAAATTATACATATTTTTAGAAGGCTAAATTTGTCTTCTTGTTTGGTCGTCAGGTAAGAGCTACACCCTGAAAAACAAAGAGAAATCACATGTACTGGATTTTCTACATCAACATATAAAACTCAGGAAAAGTAATGTCCGGATAGCGTTTGCTTTTTTCCCCCTCTCCTGTATCAAAGTGAACTATTTAACCTGGAAGAATTTGCCCCCCCCCCCAAAAAAAAAGGCATGACAGTGAGGTAACAATTTGAAGTTCTTCACATTGTGATAAAGATAGAGAGGAGAGACTGATTTCATTCTGAACTGTAAAAAATAAATCTCTTTGCCTCTTAAATACCTTCTAAAAAACATTTCCAGCCCAGAGGACTGTGAACAAAATGGCTTGCACTTTGTTTTTATATATTTGTATTTTTTTATTTATTTTTTTGGCAAAGAGTTGGTTTCACATTTTCACTACAGCTGCTTCTTCCTGGACGTCAGGGCTGCAAAAGTAGGAGAGTTACTAGTACACAGACTGAACTTTTCCACTGTTGTTACCGCTCAGGTCGGCTGTTTTTTTTTTTTGTGTAAACACTGTAAACCAGTAGTTGGTCAGGTATAGTAGTCCATTTAAAGCATGCACATCACATCACTGAACTCACAGACTGTAGGAACACATCTGCATATTTCCATCCCTTCTTTAAAGAGCTCTGATTGTATTTCTCTCTAAAAAGTAATCAAATATCTAATCGTTTTTAGTATGTATATATGTTTGTTTGTATGTCTACACTCAGAGAGTTCAGAAGGGGGGGAAATGTACCTGCAGCTTTGGTACCTGTAATTATGTAAGTGGATCTGGTCCTTTTACCAAAGAGTGGAAAAACACCAAAAGTGGAGTTAAATGGCATCTAAAGAGCCAAATGGTTCCTTTCAGAGTTGTTTAAAAGCCTCACAAGAGCAACGTGTGTTTGGCAATGACAGTTTAAAACCTGGGCCCTCTGAAAGTCAACAAAATGCACTTGGGTGGTGATTTTAAATTACTCACACCGAGATTTACACATCATAGTGAAAAGGGGCGCTTTAAGGGACTTCCAGTCTGCGGGGCACAACTCCCCTTCCTTGTTATTTTTCTTGGTAACTTGCCAAAAAAAAAACAATATTTGTATTTCTTGAAGTCTTAAAGTAACACCGCAGTGCAGGCCAGGAAATGAGATAAACAGAGTAGACGTGCCTCCTGTTAAGGTCATTTGGTTGTAGAAAATCGTGGCATTAACCCAAATAAGAAACTTTGAGCTTCCTGTTGTTCTGATAAATATGTATTTATCAATCTATTATATTTGACTTGATGCAAATTTCTTAAACGCCTAATCAGAGAACAGTTTTACCTGTATTTTTCTGGCTTCTACACAAAACGACTAAAGCCATTCTTACCCCTAAATCTGGGTACTTTTTCTTGTAGAGTGAAAATATCCCTGAACCTTTTGTGTCTGTGTTGTGGTGTGTGAGTCATCTGTCCTCTCTGTATCTTGTAAACCCAATTGATCAGAAGCTTCCTTCCTGGTTAAAACTAAATATTCCTCTCCACTGTCGCCAAATGATTGCTCGGTAGGAGGGATTGCTGCACAGTAAATAACCCGATGCAATTGCCTGGCCCTATTCAGATAACTTCATCAACTGAATCAGACAAAAGTGTATTGTAAATGTGATAAAGCAGGATATTTATTTCAATGTAAATGTACATATAAAAAGTAAACTGAATTAGTGTGTGATTATTTACTGTATCTGTGTCTAAGACGCTTTACTTTTGTTCCAAGTGTTACGGTGTCTTTATTTAAAAAGGCTTGTCTAGAGAGTAGATGGCTTTTTGAGTCACGCTCTCCCACTTCATCTCTGTGCACTCCTCGCTTAACAAAAGGTCAAACTGGACGACATTATGTTTAAAGTAGTCACGTGACCAGCCTCCTCGTTATAGTCAGAAGCTACTTGCCTGCCATTTGCAAAACATTTAGTTGGGACAAGCTAAATCGACGTCACTTGAATTATTATGTTTCAAGATAAGTGGAGAAACCCTTTTAAAAAGAAGTTTGCTATACCGTAATATGAGAAGCAACACATTTGCTTTGCAAAAACATATTCATTTTAAAATCTACATACAGTACTAATATGTATGTATATAACATCTTCAAGTAACTAAGCAAGTTTTAAGGCATTCGGCTCTGTTATGGTCATTGGAAATTCAATACAAGTCAAAAAAAAGGTCTAATAGTAGCAGGTTTAATAGAAATTAAATTAAAATAAAATCATATTCTCCCAGGTTCTTCATACATTTGTTTTAGATGCTGAAAGTCGTAGGTAATGATGATCTCCTATAGCTGTTGGTCTGTCTGAAGACACCCTGTAATTGTGTCAGTCTGGTGAAGAGGATGCTCAGAGTTGTCTGTGATTTTCTTCAATTATAAATTATATTTATTTTTCACTGTAATTTTCAGAGGTTTCACAGAACCCAACTTCTTAACCAGCTAGCAAGGTCTCACATTGCTCATAAACATATATGGAAGAGTTGAAACTTAGTTGAAACTTCCTCCTTCTCTCTCTCCTCTTTGCTCCTGCTGGTGATCCACAGCAGCTCTTTTTCAACTCCTCTGGATTTATGGCTCCAGCCGAGGTACTATTCAAGATTTTGTGATGTTTATCAGCTTCTCTCGGTTGTAAACCACCTTGTTTCTACGGTTACGCGTCATAATAAATATCCGATAGTGAAAATGTGTCTGCAATAATCCTTCCAGCTGCACAACATAGAAAACAAAACAAAACAACTTGTATAAAAAACATTAAAGCTTTTGCCAGAAAAAAAGAAATTAACTTTTTAACAGACAAAAAAATAATAAATAAATAACAAAGCTGCTCCAACAAGCTGCCAGAAAGCATTCCTGTCTCAGATCACACAAAGCAAAAACTGAACTCTCATTTTCTTGCTGACTGAATTCCAACAAAGCATTCAGTTATTTGTACGTCGCACGTCAGCAGACAATTTCTTCCAAAAGGGCTCGGGATATGGACAACATTTAAGCTTAATTACAACAAGAAACTTTGAAATAACCGTGTGTGTGAAGATCAGGTTATGTGCAGATGGAAGAAAGCCAGTTATGAGATGTTCAGGGAAATATTGTATCAGCATTTTGTGCTGCAAACTCTTTCAAACCGAATTGATTTTTTGTTATTTCTTTATTTTTTAGATTGCTGTGTATAAATTAAATGTTTGTCTTTATTGATGTTAAGTTCCTTGCTGTGACATTTGTTTCCTGTTTAGATTAACTAAAACAAATTGATTTTATTATTTATTTTAGTTCATCTACAACAGGGGAAGTTTTTTCTAATTTAAAATCACACATCATACATTTAATATCGTTGTTATTATAACCATGTATGCACATTTCAGCCTTTAGTTGTAATTATCTTGAGCTGTAATTGTACACACTTGTGTCAAAGACCAAATTGCAGAGACCAATTATGAGACTAGGGTTTGGATTTTGAGAGGAAGTTGGAGTCTCCATGCAGAAAGATACAAAGCTGGGGATCAAACCCAAAAACTTTCTGCTGCAAGTCAACAGTGCCACCAATTGTTTGGCTGAACCAGTGAATTAAATATAATTCAAGTCATTCATATCAGTGACTTGAAAATATAGATGAATTCGTCGTGGACTGATGTTTTGAGGCCGATTTACAGCTAGCAGCACGACAACGTTTGAGTTTAGCATAATAAATCAGACCAATAAAAAAAAGTTAAAAAGCAGTGCATGCTTGATGAAAAGTATATTTAACACCTGCTTAAAGGTTGTTCTTAAGGAGGAACTTTTTAAACATGTCTCAATAGAATGCACTTGCTAATTAATTACATTTTACTGTAAATGATTCACTTTGGATCTATTACAAAATGGGAGAAACAACTCAAGGAATCAAGGAATCAAGGAATCTTTATTTGTCATCACATCACATGTGGTACATGAGGTGGGACGAAATTCTAATCCCCCGGTCCAGTTTACACCCTGATAGCAATTTTAAATAATGTAATAAAATATAAGAATATAATAACTATGCGAGACTAGGATTTGAGCTACACAAAATCTACAATATGGACACAGTCGTAGATGTCTGAATGAACACAGACACCAGCGGCTGAAAGGCACCATTGTGTTTTTGTGGTAGAGAAACCAACGGCACCAACTCCAAAGTAAAAAACAAATATTAAAAAAATGATTAAAAGGAAAAAACAAAAGTGTAAACAATGAAGCTGCTTTTGGCTGTTTTTAATTTATTTATGTAAAAGACTCCCAAAACTCCCTCCACACAATAAAAATGTGTCAAAATGATTAAATATGGCTTCACTTTAAGAGGAAACTGAACAGAACTTCTTTCATGCGGTGAAATGGTCTGTACACAACGTCCCACGTAAATAAGACTCGGCTTCAAGAGCTGCAGCTGAAGCAACACGAATTGTTCCTGATGAAATGGTGGCATTAAGCTGTTGATTCTCAGCCCCTTTCATGAATTCCCCATCATGAGCGCGGACGTGAGCATGCTCGCTTCGCTTTCCACATGCCATCCACGCCAACACTCCCCTAACCCCCCACAAATGCTAAATCCTCCCTAATCCAGACAGGAAATGTCCTTGTCAGTGGAGCACAATGCTTTTGACCGACCCCCCTCTGCTCCTTTTCTCTCTCCCTCTCCTCCCCCTCGCTGAAAGATCTATCTGCCCTCTTCGAACGCCCATCTGGAAACAGTTAGTCTGAGAAAACTTGCACGCTGCCAATAAAAACATGTCTGCAGCAACTCCAGTTTATCAGTTGTGGAGTCTACCTTAAAGCCAGCTATCAGAGGGAGAACATATGAAATGTTAGCTTTCACTTTCTGCAGGAGCCGAGCATGAGGGTTTTGTAATTTTTGTATCCTGACTCCTGAAATCTTCTTGACACGTTTTGCATCTATGCACTTTTTTTCTTATGTGTCCTGATTTGATTGCATTTATTACTCACTGGTGGACAGTTTGGGATTTTAAGGGAAATTCAGCAAAATCCTGAAATGAATCAGCTCTGTGTGAAGAAATGATTCACTTAATGAGTTGGAAAACAGTATCTTTGCATTGACAAGGAGAACAATAGACAAAGAGGAAAGGGTCATAAAGAGGGAAAGTGGTGGAGGGTTTATCTGAGGACAACCAAGGAAGGGAATAATGAAGAGAAAGCTATCTTGTAATTTATGCCAGACCTCAGCAGGGGACCCGCCCAGTTAGTGACTGTGGTGGCACATATAAAACAAGATAAACATTAACCCAGGACTTTTATACCCAGAGATAAAGCTAGCAAGTAGATGCTAAAGTAAGGGCTTCAGTTGTTTCTAACAGTTGTGGAGTCAGACTCGCAGGAACTTCTCAAAAACATAAAAAATAATAATAATAAAAAACTGTATGGGGCTGAAATTGTTTTCAAAAAAAAAAAAATCCCACTTGTGTCAAAATTAAACACCAGCAGAGAAAGAAACAGAGAATAGCATTGGCTTTTTTCTGGATTTCCCATACATGAGTCTGGGTTTGGTAGTTGCAGGGGAAACGGCTTTTGAAGTGTAAAGAGCAGAGGAAATCGACCTGACAGACGGATGGGACAAAGTAGAGCACAGTAGCCCAGGCCTTCTCATCAAACACCAGTGTCTGGCCTCATAATTGTAATAAGGTTAATAATCTTATAACAATAAATATAGAATCTTCTTAACACAGTCAGATTTTAAAACAACATTTATTGAAACAAAATTGTTGCACATTGCCATAAACAGTGATGTGAAACAAAAAATCAGAATCTTCCTTGCGCTGAAAAGTTCCTATGACGTTTTGCGAAAAGAGAAAAAAAGTCTAAATACTTAATGATCACGAAAAAAAGAAGAAAAAAAAATCACATATAGATCCCTGGTAAGCGAGCCCTGTGCTGAATTCAACCCGCAACTTAATTTATTAAGTCAAAGTCGTTGATCACAGGCAACAACTTTTATTTTTGAAATAACTGACTTGTTCTTTTCTGCCTAAATCTGTTGCAGTTCTGGTTTCAAAGACAAAAACCACACAGAAGTACTCAAACTAAACTGTGGAGAAGCTGCACCTAATTCTCAATCAAAGTTGGTGAATTTAACACATTAGTTAGTCAGAAACCGCATCTGGACAAGAGATCATTTTTTAGCATGACAAGCAGTAAAAACAAATTAAACTCTTAAAAAGAAGCACTAATCATAAGGCACCCCCTCCTTCCTGGCTTTAAAATACTGCAGCAACAACCGAGCCAACTTCATTAAGCACTGAAATTGTTAAAGCTACATTCAGACTTATCACAGTATAAGGATGCGAGACGACCCTCCTGTCTTTTTATTGCACATCACCTTCCTGCGGATGAGAAGCGGTAAAAACGGCACTCTGATCATACCAAAGATCAGAATCAAGTAGATCCTTGTCGTCGAGATTAAGCTCTCATTTTGAATAGGCATAAATCTTTATGTTAAAGCAGTGTTTAGAAACTGCAGAAATTGGATCAGTGTTAATGTCAGACACGACAGCTTTTTGGTTGAAACCTATTCAAAATGAAGCGCACACTAACTCACACTTGATCAGATCTGCTCCCACTTTCACTTTCACCTCCGTCAAACGAAACATTTTGCGTTGAAAATTCAGCCAATCCCCAAATTTTTCCAGTTTCTGACCCCCAGCAGTAGTGGGTAACGTTTAAGAACGCAGCAGAGGCATAAATACAGCAAAGACAGCCTCTTTAACAGTTCTTAATCTATTCTAATGGTTGTGGTACATTATGCATCTTTTTTTCTAAAACAATGGATTCAGGAAAATCATCTTAAAACCTCACATTTGATTTTAAAACCCAAAAGAGTTTCCCCCTCAAACTTTGGGAGAACCTCATGGAAATCGGCAACCGTAGGGTCCTAATGTTGGAGCTGTACTCTCTCAACAAACTGGCTAAAACACTGAAAGGTTCGTTATGCTTCAAACAATTGCCTTCCAGTGGGGTGTTTTTTTTTTGCCGCTTTAAAACATCACGCAAAGTAAAACCCTGTGCTGTACGTTTGAACTCAGCGATGAAGTGTCACTGCTACAGGCATGGTTCTTTTTTTTCATGTCCAGTGTCTTGGATTTAAAAGCCAGAGCGGTAAAAACGGCATCGGCGTCGGCTGTCACGACGGCCGTGAATAAAACCTGCGATCCAATTATTACATCCAGTCGATGGTGAAGTTCTGAGTGAGTCCGAGGCCCAGGTTTACAACTGACAAGACCTGCGGGAGGAAACGAAGAGGAGGACGACAGTTTCACAAGTACAAGCACAGCAACATTTCATGTTGTGTAAAAGAAAAGCCATTGAATTTGTGTTCAATGTCTTAGAGGAAACCGATCAATCTGAACAGTGTTCATCCTTCATACTTTATGTGCGGTTGGCCATTCGGCTTCAAACTTAGTTCACTTCCACGGTTTCTGAAGCTTAAGAAAAACTTACGTTTGATGTGAAAAAAGACATTTTTAAAGTGGGAAAGTTAATCTGCCATTGAAGTGTATGAACATGTTGAAACCCTCGTGTTTGTGAGCAGAGATAACATTTTGGTTATTCATGTCTGTTGCTTCACACGGCAAAGTGACATAGATGTGAAGATACAAGATCTTAAATTTAGCTTTGAGATTTGGTCATAAACCTTTGACGTATTTTACCTTCTAATACCAAGTCAAGGGATTTTTCCTCTCCTGCTAAAATTGTCTTTTCCATTAGTCAGAAAGTTTTTTTTATATTCTTTAAATTGTGGGGTTCAAAGGATTTGTAAATTAATTTATGAATTGATTCAAGATCATAAATCATAAATAAAACCTCACCTGGTTGTCTCTGTACATGAAAGGGACTTCCTGGGAATTCACCAGGACTCTGCTAGGTTTCGCCTTGACCCCATAGAACGAGGCGGAGTCTACGGTCAGGAGCGCACCTTCCTGGTCGCTGTGAAGCACGCAGGACGTCATCGTGTTCTAGAAAACGAGATGCAGAACGGCGCCAGTTCTCCAGGGTGTCGTTGTTAACCAAAAACCTGAGTTAAAGTTAAACAAACATGGCACCTGGGAGATGTTGAACACGATGTACGTGTACTGGCCCGTCTCGTAGGTGTCCATGGTTTCTCCGTCGTCCCAGAACAGATCCCCGCTGGCCGAACCATCGTCAGAAAGAGCCGAGAGCAGATGCAGGGGCTGGCCGCTGCTGACCCTCAGAGTCAGACTGGGCTCCTGAGGAGAAACAGATAGAATATATAGACAGCAACTACTGACAGCTGGATGAGAAACGACCTGAAAAAACAAAAAAAACACATATAGTGGGGCAAAAACTTATTTAGGTAGACACTGATAGTGCAAGTTCCCCTACTTGGAAAACATGAGAGGTCTTTATATTTCATTTCAGGAACACATCTACTATATGAGACAACATGACAACATATTTTTTATTTTTTTTATGTATTTGTAAAGTATGGTGTAAACAAAAAATAGCTATTTGGTCACGGTCAAGACTCGATAGTTATTCATGGCAAGAGGCATCAAAGGACACCAGGCTAGGAAGACGGAATCGACAATAGACAGCAGGTTGGTGTGAATACATCAACTGTGGAAGCCCATCAAGATCTAGTGTTTTTGGGGTCTAAATGATCATGAGAATATTGAGCAAACATCCGAGAACTACAATCTGTAGCACAATCACTGAGATGGACTGAAATCCTGCAGCCCTCTGCTTTTCAACAACTTTATTTCCCTGTGGGATCTTCAATAAAGTATTTATCCATCCATCAATGTCCATGGCAAGGAGTTTGCCAAAGAACATACGGATTATACAGAACTGGTAGAAGATCATGTGGTCAGGTGAAACTAAAATAGGAACTTTTTGGTACAAGCTCAACTCGTCGTGTTCTTAGAAAAAAAAGAATAACGAGTTGCATCCCAAAAACACCAAAACTGGATGTCTTTTATGGTAGGACAACATGCACAATCAGTGGCTGCCCATGTTCCTGGTATGTTTCTAGAATAGATGGAGTAACGGACAGAAAACAAACAGACGATCGGTGTGGAATAACGAGGACACTGACGAATAAATAGGGCAGATAGAAAGAAGGTCAGGGTAATGAATGAACAGATGAACATGCTTTTGTTTTTCTGTGCATATCCAAAATGTTTTAGCTTTTCCAGTTTGTGTATGAAACTAGTTCACCCTCTTCAGTTATATTAATGTGTGAATGTATATATATGTGTAAATAATAAGCTTCCTAAAGTATTTCCAGTCACATCTGTGACACTCAGTAAAGTATTTTAGACAGAACACAACAGTGCTTAAAGAATAAGGAAATTACAATGAGGTGGACTAAAGAGAAGTACCTGTGTTGGTATAACAGAGCCCTCTCGCAGATGAAGGTTAATTTTATCTATAGCTGCGCTGAGATGAAGCTCTTCCCCTTTGCTGCTCACAGAGTCGCCCTGAGAAGTAAATCGCGGCGAGCGTCAGCGAGGAAGTTTCGTGTTCCAGCTGTTTATGCGTTTACGGTTTGTGATAAGTAGCCTCACCGTGTAGTAGTCATACCACAGGCCTTCTGGGAAGTAGCCGTCCACATAGTCCACCCCGGGCTCCAACACTGGGGTCACCAATAGGCTCCTCCCCCAAAGAAACTGTCGGTCAACGCCGTACGTTTTTACGTCTTTGGGAAACCTTGCGGTGACACGAGGTCCGGTTAATACAGCACAAAGGTGGAAAAACATCTGGAGAAAGCTGTTCTTACTCAAACATAAGCGGCCGGGCGACCGTGCGTCCTTCGACGTGAGCGTGATGAAAGAGGGTGTAGAGGAACGGGAAGAGGGAGTAGCGCAGCAGCAGAGCCTGTTTCATGGCGGTACGGGCCAGCGGGCTGAAAGCTGTCGGGTCCTGAGGCTGAAGAAACAACAGAGAAATGAAAGTCTTTACTTCCACCTAAAGTTCATTTAGATATCTGCCACTTCTTCAGAATAACAAAGGATCAAAATAAAAAATGGAAGCAAGATTTTTTTTCCAACCATTTCTCAGAAGAAGGAGGAGTAACTCCAGTGGATGCAAGTTGGACGCACACTAGGAAAATATCAACTTAAAAAAGCTAAACAGAAACTTAACCGTTATGACAAACACCTGAACATATGGGCTAATTACTGAACACCGACTCCGTCAAACCCTCATTAATCGGTGAAGGCACCATATCAGGCATTACTGGCTCAGGCTGGTGACAATCCTCGAGTCGTTGAGTCTGTTGCTAAAAGAAAAACGCAGTTTGAATCCAGAGGAAACGCAGACGTGATCAGCTATTGAAAAGGAAACTCTTTTTTTGTCCAACACGCTGACGATTGGGGCTGCAGTTCCAACTCATGTTAGGAGACAGTGAATGGGGAATGTATCTTCCAGCAAAGGAAATGTCCAGTACCTGCCACTTATCAGCTTGTCTCCGTATGTCTGTCCACCCTTCGCAGTTGCAGTTGCTTCATCTCCCCCGGGAAGGTTTTTCACAATCCACGGGTTAATTTACAACACAGGTGTTTAGCCGTTTTACAATAGTGCATCTTTTGCATCGCCTGATGTTTGTGAGCTGATCTACAGACTGCGTGACATTTGGAGATCTGCGGCTATTGACTGCAGAACGTTGATGACCTCAATAACACCCTGTCTAAGATTTTCTGTGGCCTAACAACTTCGTGGCTCTCGTTTCCCCCTCACTTAAAACTGCTGAACGTGGAGTGTTTTGTGTGAAGGTCATTCTTACAACCAGACTTTTTTCACAGCTGTGATCTGTCAAGTTTGCTAGGAGCCGTTTCCCTGAGGCCGCAGGATTTTGTAGCGAACAGCGAAATTCAAGGATTTAAATGGGAGGCCCAATATATCTGGTTATGTAGTTAAAAGGCTGTATATATTACAAAAACGTTGCTCTGAAATGTTCAAATAGGATATATACAGGGAGACGGATGCATTTGATATACAAAGTACATAGATCATGTGATTACAAATTTAATATGTCTCTGTTTCAATACAGAGGAACACCAAAAGCTCTATTACCCACCATGATGACACCTCTACTTGCTTACAGCGGGCTAGGTAAAACAATTACATGCGTCTTTTACAGTTTCCGACATTAGAGTACTTAAAGTGAAGTCAGAATAAACAAAAGTTGGTATCCAGAGGTCCAAAGTTTACAAAAACTGCACCAGTTCAGTCTACAAAATACACATAAGGAACTGCTCAACCTGCTTAAACCTACAATACCTTCAAATAAAAAGTGAGCTACCTTAAAAAAAAACATAATTTGGGCTCATATCTTCAGTCAGTTGTCCTCACCTCCAAGTCAAGGGAGTTGTGGTTTCGTGCGAACGGATAAAAAGCTCCCAGTTGAGTCCAGCGGATGCACAGCTCCTCCTGTGGCTCTTCGCTGAAGCCGCAGATATCGGCTCCCACCAACGGGATACCCAGGAGGTTAAAAGTCAATATACCTGGAAGAAGGAATGATAAAAAGAATGAATGAAACAGAAAGAGTAGGATTTAGCACCATCTGGTGTTGGAATCAGATTTTTAAATGTAGGAAAAACTCTTACCGGCTACAAAGAAGTGAGGAAAAAACTTTGAATGAAATGAAGCATATATCAGGATATTCTCGTAAATGCGAGCAAACGTCTAACCTGCGATGGAAGTGTAAAGGTCCTTCCACTGGCTCCTGTTGTCTCCCAGCCAGTGACCAGAGTAGAGTCCCTGACTCGGGAACGTGGAACGGGAGATCACAAAAGGTCTCTTTGCTAAAATCCTCTTCAGAGCACTGAATGAAAGCAGAAAACGCAGAACAAAATTCACAAGATTTAGGGAAGAAAAAGTGTCCCCAGAACCCGCAAAAGATTTTTTCCTAGGATGTTTGCTAGATTGTCTTAGCCCGCATTTGAAGTCCAGACCTTGCAGTGGCTTTAGCTTCCATGAGTCCATAAAGGTTGTGCAAGTTATAATGTGTTGAGAGTTGCTGCTGCCCAGAGGCGCACACAGTTTTAGATCTGAGCAAACCTCCCAGCACACCTGAAAGAAAGACAAAATGAAATGTTGTAGAACAAATGGATGTTTGACTGGTTTGTCGCTGAAAATAAATGTCTACCTGGTGTGTAAGGTGGATGTTCCAAACTGTTTGAAGGACAGCTTTCTGTAGATCCGTCCATGAAGTTAGACGGCTCATTCATGTCCTAGAAAAAGAAGTAAAATAAAGACAGCATGGTTTTTAGTGACTTAGACTTTTAGAGTTGCTTTCCAATTATAGGATGTGTCTACAAGGGAGAAACACAAAGATAAATAACTTCTTATTTCTTTAGAACGTTATCCCAGTGGCTGAACATCGCTCACGCGGTTTATTTGGAAGAAATCTTGAAAACCATGCGTTATCTTCATTCTTTCCACACATGAATATGTTTAGATGGCAGAAATACGGCTGCAAGTCACTCCAAATATTAAAGAAGAATATTCTTCTCTCACTTACGATCCACAATCCATCGAAGGGCACCTTCTCGTGAAACCTCTGCAGGTTTTCGTACCACCATTCGTGCGTCACCTCATTAGAGAAGTCTGGAAAAGCTGTCAGACCAGGCCACACCTAAAACAGAAGCAGAGGAGAATACATTTATGTAAAAAAAAAAATACACAAAAAAAGAAAACCGGGCCTCGTCGAAACACAGAATTGCTAAATTAAAATTATTCTGCGCCGATGAGCTATGGCTAAACCTTGACGGGTTGAAGTGGTCGCTAAGACTGATTCAGCAAGTTATTAGGTTCAGGGGAATGGTCATAAAGTCAGCTTGATTTGAGAAGCGTATAAGTGCGAGAAACAAAAAGGCAAGACTGAAATCATTTCCAAATAAAACAAACGCAAGAAAGAAAAAATGACAAGTGTTGCAACCTAATGTTGAAATGTTGTCTCTTGTTTTTCTATCAGTATTTGCACTCATTACAAGCCGTCAGTGAAACATTAATAACGTTTCATTTGTCCTAGGGGAAATGTTTTAAACCATAAGAAATTCATTTTTCCTGTAAATTTTGCATAGTGCATATACATTTTGATATTTCTGCCTTCAGCAAAACCTCATTTATATACTTGAAAATCTTTCACAAATGAATACATTTATGCCTTGCATGTTGATAATATATTTGGCCAGATGGAAGGACACCTAATCGTCATACCTGATACATTAAGTGGCAGCGATACTAAGGCTTAAGGGCAGATGTGGCGACACTGGAACTATTGGATTCAAAATGTGCAAGGAACAATCAATTGTTTTCTCAACTTGGCCTAAATCTTCTTTATCGATTATTATCTACAGAACGGTATTCATTAATCTCAAGTCTCAGATTTCTTACTCTCACTGAGGGACCCTTGTAAAAAGGTCTGTCTCGTTTAAAAAAGGGCAAACGATTTCTTAATCCAGCACTTATCAACTCTGCCACTCAACACTGATGATGCTGTTTACAGCATTCCAGCACCAGAACTCTGACGTAATCTTGAGAGGCACAGATGTCACAGGTTTAAACCCATTGTCTGAAGTCCAGCTGCAACGACAGCTTCTTATCTTGCAGAAACAGTGCGAGTGTGTGATCAGGTGTTGTGAAAACCGCGAGGGACTGACGTGACCTCGCTCCTCCCTCACCTTCCCAATAAGGGTTTTCCCCCCGGCGTGCTTGATGAAAACTCCTCTTTTCAGTCCCTCATCAAAAGGCCAGTATGAACCCTCAGGTTGACTGCTGCTGATTCCTGGGTCCTGCAGGTGAGACAAAAGTAAGGAAAACGCATACAATGCTTTCCATCACATAATGAATGGGACCCGTAACATGTCCAGGGTGATCCATAGATATTGAGCCGTACCAGGATTACGACGTAGGTCTGGTTGTGAGCGTGCAGATCTCTGACAAGATCGGGAAGAGTGTCGAAAGTTGTCGGATCAAAGGTGAAGTCTTTGGCTTGGTCCATGTAGTCGATGTCATTCCACTGGACATCCTGGGATTCAATAATCACAGCAGACAGACGTTTTTTACAAATATTATATGACTCTTTCCAATATTTTTTTTATGTCTAAACCCACATTGGTGCTATGCACTCTTTTAAAGCTTCTAGAAAAGAACGTATACGAGTAAATATTGGATACCTGCCAATATTTCGGTGCGTCCCAACATTCAGTGGAACAATATCAATTCAATTAGTTGATAAAAACAAAAACTTACTTCATTTGTGGGGGCTTATAGAAACAATGAGTGTTACAAGTATATATGGAAAAACAACTGTTCCTTGCTTTTAAGAAAAAAGCAAATATATTACGCAGTTATTCATCAGTATATCCTAATTAACAGCATATTTTTATGTTACAAGGATCTTTATTAGTGAATGATCACAAAAAAAGAAGCAGCTCCATGGCCTCCTAATCTGGTCTGCTTAAGAGGGCGATGATGTTGTTGTCTCCAGTATACTCAAAAGAAGGATTGCATATTATTTTATTATTCATTTTACATATAGCAACTTGGTTCTTACATATAATTTCAACAAAAACGGGAAAAAAAGGATTAACTTATGGAAATTCAATTTCACCTGGGGTATTTGATTATTCCTCATGTTCTTGACAACTTCCCAGGTAGCATTACTAGTCTTGTAGCCCCAGCGACAGAGGTGGTATCCTAAGGCCCAGTAGATGGGCATGGCTGGGTGTCCTGGGAGAAAAACAGGTGGGGGAAAGAAAGCTCAGGAAAAAGAAGGACGGTACGCAGCTTCATCATAGTTTTTGAAATCAAACTTACTGACCTATAACGTCCACATATTGCTGAACGACTGAAGCAGGATCCGGACCGAGGAAGACGTAAAAGTCCAGGATTCCACCGATGGTGCGCCAAGTGAGGGCGGGGCCCGGCTGGAGGACCACGTCTGATCAAACGCAAAAAGAAAAATGGACGTCATACACTCTAAATGAACGTCTGTATAATTTTAAGGCTCTCAATGATGCATCTGAATGGTTGATTGTTTTTAAATATGTGGGGCAAGAACAAACAAAGAAAGAAAAAAAGAAAGAAATATGTGTGGGCGGTATACAACAAATAACTTTAACGTTACATTTTTAAGACAAGAACTAGACGCAAATGTCCCTCACCAACGTCTTCAGCGTGTCGATAACCTTTTTTGTAACAATGAGAAAGTCTCTGGGGTAACGATAGTGTCAGATTATTTCTGGAAAGCCATTCAAGGTGCAAAATGTATTCTTATTAGTAATTTCCATAATGTGTGCAAAAACACTTCTACCTGAAGCTTCAAGGGACAAAAACGTTCAATTTAATATGTTAAAAATTACTAATTATTATTTTTCTATTCCTTTTCTCATATTGAAACTTTTCCTACAACTTCCTGATTTTGTTGGTATATCTCATTTGGACCGTTGCACATCTCCGAGCTTTTTGTGTGTGTGTACAGTAAATTATCATCAGTAGCTTAATTTCCGGCGTATCAGAAACTGACCCATTGCGTTACTGTTCAGCAGGAAGAAGCCATGTGCATCGCCACCGTTCTCCATCACTAGATAAAAAGGATGCACTCCATACAGGTTGGTCTGTTCCTATAAACGCGGAAAAGCACATTTAACCTTCATTTACCGTAGTCTTATCTTTTAGACAACAGTTACACCTCTGCAGGCAGGGTTATAATGATAAACCGAATGGAAGCCTCAAGCATCACGGCACTAACCATAGGAGGAACATCTCTGGCCCACATGGTGAGGGTGTTCCACTGAACGTCGTGCAGAAAGTTGGAGCGGTGTTCTCCCAGGCCGTAAATGAACTGAGTGGGAAGGGCGGTGGAAAACTGGAGGAACTGGTCAGCGTAGAATAGAGGAGCTACGGTGGTGTTCAGGCTAAGGAAAGATGAGGAAAAAACTATGCAGTAATTACAAAGAGCAGGTGTATTTTATAAAATAATTTGAGTTACATTTGTGCTCTGTCACATGTACATTGTCATAAACAAAAGACAACCATCTTTCAACAAAAGAACTAAAAACCCTTCGATTTAGTTCACTTAGAAAAAAAAAAAATCAAAAGTTTTTTTAAGGTCAGACTTACAGCACAGTTCCTGTAGACTTCCGCTTTAATACGACACCAAAAGGATGCTTTGAAAGATCCACGACGTACTCAGGATTGTCTGCTTTCTTGGTGGCAGTGGGAACAGAGATCGGGACCTCGAAGCGTGAACTTGAGGGGTCTGTTATCTGGAAATCAGCAAAAAGGTTAAAAAAATGAACGCAGGACTAAGGAAAACAAAAACAAAACATGAAACTGGTCTTTAGAGCAGAGACCACAGGACTCCAAAAACTGCTGTACAGTTTTTTTTTTATATCTTAAACGGATGTTTGTAAATCTAAGTGGGTCTCATCTGTGTTGCCGAGGTAATACTTTCAGGAACTTTCTTTCTTTATGTCTCCTGACATCTAAATAACTACCTGGGTGTAGGGGACTTATTAGAGTCCAGAACACTGCTGAAAGCAAAGGACTCGTCTTATGTCTGGAATCATTTCTGTGTTATAGTTTTATTTTTTTATAAGATGTATTAACTTGTCTCTCCCCAACTTGTTTCTTATAGGTTAGTCCCATATATAAATTCTTACAGTAAGTGTCTGTTTTTGTTTATCATCTTTCATTCGTGTCCATATTTTCTCTTTTTTTTCCCCAGTATTTGCTCTCTGTAAATGTTGGTGGTTAAAGTGACAACAACAATTAGCTAAATACATCGTTAGTAAATACTTAAATGATTATTACGCATTAATTAAAAATAACTTTCCCATATAAGTTGAAGGTCTCGTGGTCGATTGTAAAACAGGCCTCACATGCAGCTCCTAGTCCAGAGGTTCTTAATCAGGTCCTCAGGACCCCGTGTCCTGAATGGGTTACGTGTTGCTCAGCATGCGATCGCCTGACTTAAGTAAATTGAAGATAATAGCCCTCAGCAACGCTTGATAAGATGCTGGGTGGAGGGAGGGGGTTGAATCACAATGCAATCATATGTTGGAACAGAGACAAACGTGACTGAATGTTCATCATCATGCATACCGCAGCAGCTCCTTAAAGGGGGCCGTTTTTTAACCGAGGTTCTGTAAAGTTAATATCCGTCTTAGCTCCTTTACCAGTAAAACAAAGATGCCACCTCATCATAAACTTTGGAAATGAAATTGTTTGCCTCAGCTAAGTTAATGTGACGGATAATGTTTACATCGGCAAGACACCTTTCTGTCAGGATGTAGGAACAAACTATAGTTTCAAGAGCAACCGTCTTTACATTTCTTCCCATTTGGTTCAGCAAAACAATGAATACATTTTAAGTTAAGATTAGTTGCACCTTAAACCTGCATCAAGATACTAGCTTAGCTCCAACTTTCCAGTTTGAACTAGCTTCAACAAGGATGGAGTAAATCTCTGAATTCAATTGTGCGGCAGCATCAAATATAGCCGACCATGAGCTTTTCAGGTTTTATAGCGGTTAAGATGTTACCCTGAGTCTTACTGACGCACTCACCATCAGCTACTCATTCAGGGCATGTCTGTTTAGCTCATTAGCTTTCACAACATAACCACATCTTTCCACAACAGCTACAGTATTACAGACACGTAATGGTAATATCAACAAAGAAATGAACATTAGCTGTGAGTTGTCCCTGTATTGCCAGTCTTACTGCTATAATGCTTATGGAGCAGAACGTTTAACTTGTGCATAAGAAACCAGGGCAGCCAGCATTAGCTGGAATTTTGTATGATGCAGTGTCAGATGTGTAGAAGTTACACGGGGGTGTAATATTCCTAAAAGCCGAGTATCTTCCTACACCTGGCACATGCGCAACAACATGCGTTTTAAAAGAAAGGTTTTTGCAACATTTTAATATATTTTGTCGAAGGTTCTTGCTTACGTTGATTCAGAAGCTCAAACACATATACCAGTAGTGGCTTTAGAGACAAACAATGGCTTATTGATCTTTTTTCTTTTTTTTTTTACATTTCTCAGATAATAACCAAAACAAAGATCTAAGATCCGCTGACATGACATCTACCATTGCCTGGGAAACACTCTGTGCAGGTCTCTGACAAATCAGAAGTGGTTTACAGGACTAAAACGGCTCCTCGTCTTACCCTGACACGCAGTCGTGTGTCTGTTTCATGTCTTATCTCCACCTCCAGACTCAGGATGTCTCCAGGGTAGTACGTCTTCACCTCTTTTACAAGCGTACCTTTTTGTCCCGTCGATGTGTCGTTCAGCGACACCAGAGAGTATGAGGGGAAGTCGGGAGGATAGAAACACCACGGGATGCCATTTTTCCTAGATTTGCCTCTAGCCAAACCAGAAGCAGGGATAAAGCAGCAGTTTCTTGACTCGCACAACTTCTGGGTCACAACCACCCCTCTCTCAGGGTAGCAATCGAACTTCCACGCCTGTGGGACTGTACTGCAAGCTTTAGAACGTGGAGTCGTCGCCGTGTTGTTTGTTTCTGCTTGCAATACGGGACCCAAAGGCTGCCCTGAAGCTGGTGACGGCGGCCCGTGCGCCTGGCCGGACGTACTGCGCAGCCAGTATATGGTGTGGAACAGCCAGCCTCCGAAGAGGAGCAGCAGCAGGCAGCCGAGTATCAGGACAAATTTGGTGATCGAGCATGAGAGCCTTCGGGGGAGCAGTGAGGCACTGTCTGGCTGGGGCACCTTAAAAAAAGAAGAAGAAAAGAAACAAACAAAATACCTAATGAATCAGTGGCGTTCAAAAGTATTCATACCATTTACACTTTTCCACATTTTGGTATCTTATACCTATAAAATTTACATTATTGTAATTGAAACGTATTTCAAATAAAAATCTCAAATAAGCATTTTTGATGTTGTTTTGATGTTTGTAAATGTTGTCCATCCACTCAAAATAACCTTTAGCTACGTGTCAAAGACGAATGGGCATAGATTTGATTGTTTAGATGTGAAAAAAAAGAATTAGCAGAACTTTTGATAAGTAGGAGTTATGTTTTAATGCAAATTGTCTCTTGGCAGAATACATAAAATCCCTTTAAAATACATCACGAAAGGAGGAGACCAATAAATAAGCGAATAACGAAAAACAAAGACACAAGAAAACAGAACTCACGGCCACATCTTCTTGAACTGGACGATGGTGCTCCTCTGATAACAGTGCACCAGAAAACTGAACGTTTTCTGGATTCAGCCTCTTGTAAGACACCATCGTGGTAATGTGAGTCTCACACAGAGTTGGACAGAAGCAGTCAGGTTGGTCACGTGTCTCCTGGAAGTGATCAGAAATCCACTGCAATGATCTGACATGGTCCCAATCTTTGATTATCTAGGCATAGTTTGTTTTTATATACATACAAAAGAAGCAAAAGAAAAATGTATGTAAACATTGTATGGTGATAACATGTATATTTATTACTGCGTATAGCTTCTTGTGTTTGTATTTATCTGTAAAACAACAATAATATTGCAAATATTGTAAGTGAAGTATGTTAAAGTAGTAATGCTCTAAAGTCGGCACAAACAAACTGAAGACTAAGGTATGCTAACATGTAGCATGCGGTACATTTCACAGGATCCTTTTTGGCTAAGGTCGTAGCTTTAGCCGGAAGAACCGTCGCGTTTTCAGCCTCTTACCTGAACTTTCTCTGGGCTTTACAGGAACACAGCGACTGCAGCTAAAACCCCATGTCCTTTAAACAGACACCAGAGCTACAAGGTAGCTGCACGCTCCGAGTCTGTTTATCTAAAAGCCGCGTTCAAACAACCTCGGAATATCTTCAACTTCCGGTTTACCTCCCCATATAGCGGAATCGTTTCTAAATTAAAAGGATACTCATTTGCTAAGCTCAAAACAATTGTTTCAGTTTGTATACTACAAAAATGTATAAACACGACGTTTTTTCTTTATTAATTGAATTAAAAACGCCGTGGTCAAGACGGAATAACAAACCTGTGGCGGTTTCTTGTGAACATTTAGCGCCGCGGTGCGTTCAGAAACAACTCGTAAATCCTACGATCTTCAACCCAAAAAAATAATAACAATAATAACACATTTAGAATAGTAGATGCATTAGCAATTGTAATAATAATAGTTTAAATTGTATGTATCAACAAGCTGCTTTTTGCTACACCAACAAAATTAAAACAACAACAAAAAAGATTTAACTGGACTTAACTCCTTGATTGAAAACTACAGGATCATGTCACAGACTTTATTGGTAAATGTAAAGACGCACACGCCTACATATGAGATTTCTAGATATTTGTCCATGATATTTAATTGTTTATTCTTTTTTATACGACTCCGTCAGATTCAACTACAACCCTTTACTTCCAGTTAAACCAAGCACAATACAATGTTAAATACTCTTATTGTAAGGCAGAACACATCTGACACAGTTACCATGGCAAACTGAGTAACATCCACCATCATCATCGTATATGAATCACATTCTCTTTGGATGGATCATTTCGGCTATTGTCTTCTTTCTTTAATGGTTAGTTGGTTGTTTAGACACTAGAAGGAATGAATGGCGCATACCACAAACATGTCTCATTGACGGAAACAGATCTGCCTATTGAACTGATTAATTAACTCACATATTATATGTTAAACATTTCTTTCAGTGCTGTTTCATCATTTTAAAGATACACCAAATAACGGTGCATTTAGTTTCAATCAAAATGCAAATTAAATATTTAAGAATAAAATAACAAATATTTCACCTCCCACCTGTATTTTTTCAACAGTGCATTGAAATGATTCAAGTTTTAGGATAAAAAAAGCAACCAAATCTTTCGGACTAAATGGGTTAATGGAGATAATAAAACCCAACAAATATACTTATCTGTCCCATATTTGCATTGAATATTACATCTTTGCTTGAAGAAAGTGAAATTACTGATCTCAGTTTCTGCAAACACTCTAAAAACACAATTTCAGGAAGAGCTACACGTCTAAAAGGAAAACAAAGTAAGTGCTGTAGAGTAACATAAGTTTATAGTTAGGAAGAGGTAGAGAAGACAGCCTAATCCGGTTGGGGAGGAACTCAGTCTTGACAGACGGTTCTCCTTTGCTCTACCTTCTTCATGTCTCACTCTATAGGGTTAAGTTATTTAAGTTTTTCTATAGTTATGCTGCCATAGGCTTAGACTGCTGGAGGACAATCTGACCACTTCTCTCTCTGCTACTTTCTTCCTTTG
>JAVLVB010000409.1:61661-75372 GCA_032876305.1 Orestias chungarensis | reverse complement strand
GAGGCAAGGCTAGAGGCAAAGAGGACTAACTGGGCAAGGCTAAAGGCAAAGAGGACTAACAGGGCAAGGCTAGAGGTAAAGAGGACTAACAGGGCAAGGCTAGAGGCAAAGAGGACTAACAGGGGCAAGGCTTGGAGCAACGAGGAACAACAGAGGCAAGGCTAGGAGCAACGAGGAATAGCAGGGGCAAGGCTAGGAGTAACGAGGAACAACAGAGGCAAGGCTAGGAGCAACGAGGAACAGCAGGGGAAATCAACAGACGATCCAGCGGTGAGTGTGTGAATGAATGTGGCTTAAGTATTGAGAACCGGGGTGTGATTGGTTGTGAGGAGGAGTGAATTATTGCAGACAGCTGTGAATGAAGGCGGAGTGACGAGACACAGGGAGGAAACGGAACCAGACAAAACACACATCATGACACTGAAGTCACTAAGAAATAATGTCCATACAGAATTAAACATTGAAAATATATATTTTTTTTAATTAGCATCAAAGTAGTAAAACATCTATTTATTATTTTTAATGTTTTTTTTTTACTTTTTAAAATAAATGGAATAAAATTACATAGAACTTTATTGTTATGTTATGACATGACAGCAACATAACTCTGTATATACCGACATGTATTCAAATATAACTTAACTATAGTTTTAACGCACGTAAGCGCAGCGATGACTCGTCCAACAGCTGATACCCCACAACAAGGTTGGAGGTCAGAACAGAGTTCATGCTTCTAAGATAAGAAAACGAAAATGCAGAAGAATTTCTGTAACCTCGAGCTGAAACCAACGTGGGTTCTGGAACAGAGCGATGATCCTAAACACATCAACTACAAAAAAGGGGCAATTCTGTCAGATGCTGACTTTGTGTAAGGCTGCAATAAACAGAAAGTAGTATAAAATGTTAGTAAAACAACAGAGCTTACTAAGGAAACCTCTTAACATTTCCTTTTTAGTGTTTTACCTTTTGTCAGAAAAGCCAAAAACCACCTCAAGGAAGCATGAAACCTTCGGTGTGAAATTAAGAATGTTATTTTAATTTCTTTTTTCATTTCCAAGAACCTTTTTTTAAATACAATATGTAGATAAACATGGGTGCTGGAAAACGGAAAGAGCTAAAACCTCTGTGCTTCAGTTAGCGCCCCACAATCCGGGAATCTGTATCATCAGTGAACACATAACCAAATATCAGCCCAACATCCAAGAAATTGACTGTCAGTATTTTGTGAATGCCTAACAACAAGTGTTTTTGATTGGAAGGCCTCTTTCCCTTCCCCCTCATTTTCATCTTAACATCAAAAAAATTCCCAAAATCTAAATCTGTCAGAGAAATAATAATTTTATGCAAATTTTGACAAGTGTTGACATATTGATGACCTTTAAAGCCTACATATAAACTAAACTGTATTCTGTGAAGACAATATTTCTTGTTATGTTTCATAAATACTGCATTATTTTTGATGATGAAACAAATAGATCAGAAATGTGCTTTTTGACAAAAGTTTGTATTTCAAACAATCAGTTCAAAATAACATTGATTTAGTGCATTTTTTTTTTGTGAACATGTATACGTATTATTTTTTGGCATGCAGAATACAAAGGCACTAATCTTGAACACAAGGGTCACCAGTGAAAAAGAAACATTGAAACATTGGCACAAAACTTGAACACAACAAGGAAAAAAAACCAGAAAAGCCTCCAAACTATTTCTAGCAGCCGTGCCGAATTCGCAGCACGCCGAAACAAATCCGTTCCAGGTGGTAGGAATGCGACAATAGTTTACTGCAACGCTGTAGAACCGTCAATAAGAGGAAGGAACCAGTAAAACAGAAGCTAGATTCCCAGCTTGTTATGTTGCTTGGGTCTCCCGAGTTGCCTGGTGGGCCCCATTCGTCTCCCGCCGTGCGTCCGCTGGTGTTGCCGCAGCCCCTGTCGGTAAATGAAACTCTTCTCACACTCGCCGCACTTGTAGGGTCTCTCTCCGGTGTGGAGTCTGTGGTGGACCTTCAGCTCCTCGGCCCTGGAGTAGCCTTTCCCGCAGACGCTGCAAATGAACGGCCTGTTCTGAATGTGGGTCTGGTAGTGCGCGTTCAGGTAGGAGTTGATCTGAAACGTCTTCCCGCAGATCGAGCAGGCGTACGGCCTCTCCCCGGAGTGCTGCATCTCATGGAGTTTAAGGGAGGAGGCCGTGTGGAAGCCTCTGCCGCACAGCGAGCAGAGGAAGGGCCGCTCGCCTGTGTGGATGCGCTGGTGAACTTGGATGTAGCTCTCGTTGATGAACCTCTTGCCGCAGTCCGGGCACGAGTACCGCTTCGCCTTGACGTGGGTTTTCATGTGCTCCTCCAGCTTCTCCTTGTCGTCGAACCCAATGCCGCAGCGGCGGCAGAGCAGCAACCGCGGTGCGCAGCCCTCGGCCAATTCCGGCCCGGCCGTCGCCTCGCTGTGCGTAGTAACGTGGTGTGCTTGCAAGGCCGACTGGCTCTTGCAGTCCTTCCCACATTCCAGGCAGTGGAGGGACGACCGGATCTTTGATTCTCCTGGCAGGGATTTCAAATACTCAGAGAGTTCGGATGGAGACGGATTCACCTCATCTTCGACGTCAATGGCGTCTTTTCGACCTAATGACGAAAACATGAAAAAAAATGGATGCATCCAACTTATTAAAATAAGTATGAGAAGTTTTTTAATTATTATTTAAATAAAGTTAATTCAAAAACTGTTTCACACGTATTTTATTAATTCATCACACATAGTGATACATCTGAAGCATTTATGAAAAAATAGCTTGATTTAAGGCAAAGTTTCACTCAGAAATTAAAGATTTGGAGAGCAAAGCCAAATTGAGGATTTTCTGTTATATTGTTTCTGTTGGCAAGCTTTTTCTTGCTTTATTTTTATTTATTTATTTTTAGCAGAATTTGGGACGTAGTATCCTTGTAAGCAAATTCTCCAGGAATCTAAGAGGCCTTTTGCTGCAATTAAAGCAAAACCGTAACAGAACCAAAGCAAGATTCCCTCCATGATAGAAACTGCAACCGTGTGCTTGGTGCATATGCTTTGCAATATATGAACATACTTTCTTGTGGGTTTGTATTTCTTTATTCAAATAAATAGTGGCTTTATTAGTCTTTTGTTGCCTTCTTTTTCCATTGTTAGTGTTGAAGCCTCTCACCTAGATGGACTCTGTAATGCGTTTTGAGATTTCCCTTCTGGTTAAATCCTCGACCGCAGATGGAGCAGCAGTACGGTTTTTCTCCCGTGTGGATAAGCTCATGTCGCTCTAATTTGTACACGTGTGGAAATTCTTTACCGCAAACTGAGCAGCGGTACTCGACTTTCTCTTTCGGCTGTTTCAGGAGCTCCGGAGGGATTTTTGTCGGCACACGCAACATCTTTCTCCGAGGACGCCTATCCCCTATAAAAAAAAAAAAGACCAAAAAAAATTAAATGAGGAAATGACAGACACAACTGTGTGATGTCAACCATCATATCAAGAATCTCCAGGGCTAAAAAATAGCCGATTTAGTCAGAATATATTTTAAAGGAATAATTGGCACAATTTAGCTGAAAGTAAGGGTTGCGAGGTTTGAAAGTTGGAACCATTCTGTGAAAATTTACAGGAATTTTATTGAAATGGAATTCAGAACGGCAAAACTTAGCCCTGAATGGAAATGTTATAACTATCGAGAATAATTTCCATGTAGTCATTATTGTTGTGGATAGGTGTAGCACGGATCACGTGGTGTTATATTAGTGATTGTAGATCACCTGTTGCTCACCTGGTGATTTTAGTGAGTGGCTGATGGGGGGTGTTTACTTTTTGCTGACCGCCTTAAGTTAGTATGTTTTTTGTCACTGTTTAAACCTGCGGATGCGGTTTTATGATGCCTTGGACACTGTTCTGCCTTCGATATTGACAGTAGCCAATGTCATGTAGGTTCACTTCAGTACATCTTAATTATTCCTGAATCACAGAGAGACAGTTTAGATTTTAATTTGGGACTAAAACAATGTTTTGTTTTGTTTTAAATCATGAATTTTCAGTTTATTCCAATAATTTTCCAGTTTTCCAACTGCAACTTTTCAGATAAAATACCAAAATCTTCACATAAAAGGCCATAGACAATTTCCAGATTTTACCTTTGACCTTTTAGCCCCCCCTGAAGGCCCTTCTTAAATCTTTAACATACTAAATATATGCAACAATCCAAAGTCAAAAAGCTTTTAAGCCTAACCAGTAACACAGAGGGTAGTTCCGAAATTTACTTCTTCCGGTTCTTCATAGGTGCAGAACTTTTTTCTTCTTCGGCTACGTTTTGAAACTTTGAGATGAAAAAAAAAGGGAAATTATAACAGAACATGCTAAAATGATGCTTTTAATCAGACGTGCCTACAGGCTTCAGCGAGAGGTTTATGTTCACTTACAATGGAAATTAATTATATTATAATATATATATATATATATATATATATATATATATATATATATATATATATATATATCATTACAAGACTGTAAACTAATTTATAATTCAGAAATATTTACTCTGTTTTTGTCAGGGAATATCTAACCAAAAATCAGAAAAGATGTAGGCATAAATACTTTTATATTAATTGAAAAAAAGAAAAAAGATCCCAAAATCGTTCTAATACAAAATTCCACAATCCACCAGAAAAATTCACCTCCTTCTTTTTTCTCGGTGTCTACATTACGCAGCAGCTGCGTTTGAGATCTTGGTCTACCGACTCTTCTTTTTGCTGTATAATAAAGACAGAGAATGCCAATAAGTAATGCGTTTTTACACTACATGTTAATTTAAATGAAACTTAAAATCTTAAAAACAAAAACAAAATTTTTTTTTGCACTTTTTAAAAACCTTCGTGCTTCTAATTACTTACCGACTTTTAAGGGAACCTGCTCTGATTTGTCTGAGTTTGTCAAAGACCGCGCTCCACGCCGCCTTCTCGCTAAAAATTAAAGAGAAAAAAATTCCTCTAAGTTGAGTCGTTCCTTTTTAGCACGTTTACGTATTTTTCTCTGATGTTGTCTTTACCAGGACGTAGAGTCGAGATCCTCGCCATCGTTACTACCTCCCGCTCCTCTTCCACGTTTTCTTCGTCATCTTTGACAATTTTAATGACCAGTGTTGGACTACTGCACTCCCTCTGGTTTTGGTCTTGTAGTTGGGAATCAACCAGGACGACCTCCTGTTTTACCATCATTTAAATCCATTATATTCCATTATTAGAGCTTTAAAGTGCATTTCATATTTGTCTTCACTGCGTTCAAAAATGGAAAATATGCTATATTGTATAAGGTGACTTTCTTTCTATGTTTAGTCTGTTTGTTTGTGGCTTTTTTTTTTTTACAAATAAAAAAGACTTGTGTTTCTATAGATTTTAAAATGTGTTTCTTTCATATTTGCAGATCAGTGAGTATGTGGGATATTTGGTATGGATGTGGCAGTCAGAGTAAATAATGGAAATATGTCAGAGTCCACAGGTAATTAGTGTGTTTGCACCACAAAGCAGGAGGATGGTTCTAGTATAAAAAATAAATAACAATTTAAAAAAAATACCTTTTCCGTCTGGGAAGCCTCTCCGCCATCAGACTCTTGGTCAGACACGTTTCCTGCAAAGACGAATAATTTAGTATTTGTAAGACGATGTTTGAATGAACGGGATGCCTTGGTGAGCAGAGTCTTCCCTCCGCATGCGGGTGGATTCTCTTGAGTTGAATTTAAAGAAAAGGCTTTTGTGCTGTTCGTCACAGACACTATCCACCACCACACTATGTTGCAACACTGAAGCCGAACTGTTCAAGGGACAGACTTTGAAAGGATTTCGTTCTAGGAGCTATTACTTGATGTTTTTCTCTTTATTTTTCCCGTCAACAGTATCAACATTTAGTATTTAAGAGTCCACCTAGATGTTAAGAGACTTTGTTAAAGTGTTCCTTACCCTACTTTGAAAAGGCAGTAAGGCAAAAACAATTAACAGCAAGAGTAGCACAATCAGGGCATTGTTACAACAGAAAGGCAGAAAGTTGATTTTTTGAATCTCAGGTTTGTTTCCTTAGAAAACTATCTCCACCTATCTTCATGAGAAGCTGATGAACGGCTGTCATCAAGCTTCCGGTGTCCGTGGGTTTGAGAAAAAAGTGATTAGACCACAGCCCTAGATTTTTTCTATAGATTCTGCAAACATTGTTTCGGGAAGGCTGAGCACAATTCCTCAGTAGGCATGTACCGATACAGCTTTTTTACTTCCGATACGATACCAATACTGATACCCGATAAAATACCGCCATGAATCATATAGACTTTTAGAGATACTACTCAAATGGACAACAGCACAGCAAATTAGCCAACCCATTTGTAGTGATCACTGGGCTCTGCATGCTGGATACAAACCGTTGGAACAGACTGATATAATCCGATATTACTTTGTTTTCTGACATCGGACCGATGTCCGTTATCGATCGGGACACCCCTAATTGAAATGCTCCATCTCTGCTCTTCTGTTTAATGATAGCCAATACAAAGACAAATATGAACCTTGAGAGGGGCAAAACGCAATGCTTGAGACATAATGCAAGATGGCAGAGTGTTCCCCAAAAATTCCAACACCTGGTTAGATATCATTATGTTCTGTAATGCAACTTTTTTCCGTTGGTAAAGGCTATCATGTGTCGGCCGCTATAACTTCTGTCCCTCTTATCTGCACGCAAACCTAAACCAGAAACAATATGATTATGCATTAAATGCTTCTGAATCTTCTAAATGTAGGCTTCTGTATGCTTGAAAACATTGGCTCAAGTTCCGGATGGCGGAGAAGCGAGCGAGAGCATACATTTCGAGCTCCCGAAGGGTCGAGTTGCCCCCGACAAAACAACTAAGAAAAGATCGTTTTTAGTATTTACATGTCATGTCAGGGAGTGCAAAGAGAAAAGCAAGAGAAGGTCAGCCAGAAAAAGCGAACGAAACTGTTGTCTTGAAGAGGTTCTCTGAAGATAGCAAGCTAGCAACAGACAAAGCTATGGAAGCTATAGGAGCTAACATTCTTACAGAGCTGAAAGAAGTTCAGACGAACCTCAAAAGACAAATCACTGACCAGTCAGGACGCATAAAAAAGGAAATGTCTGAGTTTAGACGAGAAATGGGGAAACGGCTGGACGATACTCAGATCTGAGGAGGCCGAACAGCGAATACCGAGGTAGAAGAATTCAACACGGACGTCAAAGACGTACCGAGCCACACGTTTCAGCTACAAGAAGACCTACAAACACGTCTAACAGACTTAGAAGCCCGTTCACGAAGGAATAACATTCGCATCCATGGGGTCACAGAGGGAGAAGAAGGCGATAACTAGCAAAAATTCATAAATTTCTTTATAAAAACCGAACTCTCCCTCACGGACATCACGCTGGGCATACAGCGCTGCCACCGGTCACTCGGACCCAAACCGCCGCCGGCTCCAACCCCAGATCCATCGTGATACATTTTCTGGAGTATACCACGAAGGAACTTGTGGTTCGTTCTGCGTGGGGTAAGAAAGTGATACAGCTGAGAGGAAAACGGGTGTTCTTTGATCAAGATTTCCCCAGTGATATCCTCGCTAAACGAAAAGCATACAACCCCATCAGGAAGATCTTAAAAGAGAAGGGACTTCGCTTTCAGACCATGTACCCATCCAGACTTTACAACAGTGCACAGTATAGACCACCCGGAAATAATAAACAACTCATTAGGAACATTTTTGACATGATTGCAACACAAGGATCTGGGATATTGATATGCGGGGGAGACTGGAATGTTCACATAAACCCTTTTCTGGACTCATCCAGCAAAATTACAAAGGCTCAGACAGAAGTAATAAGCATGAAAAGAATGCTTAAAGAAGTAGGATTGGTGGATGTATGGAGGAACTTACACCCCCAAGATAAAAAACACTCCTTTTTGTCTTATTCTCATCAGATGCATTCAAAATTAAACTATTTTTTACACAAAATGTTGATAAATAAATTGGGATATAGGGGTGAGAGATACATCGGATCATGCGGGGGTGTAGATGACACTTCATCTGGACAATGATCGCAAAGAAACCCTATGGAGGCTTAATAATAGTCTATTAAATGACACTAAATTCGACAACTTTGTAGAAAGAGAATTGAAAGACTATGTGGACCACAACAACACAGAGGATATTTCTCCTAGTATGTTATGGGAAGCAGCAAAAACTGTTCTAAGAGGGAAGTTAATTATGTGGTCCTCCTATAAGAAAAAAGAAAAAGAGAAACGTTTAAAAAGATCTTACTATAAAACTAAAATCTTTAGAAATACAGCAGATGGAAAATAACAATGACCACACCCTGTTAGAGATAGGAGAAACAATTCAAGCTCTAAACTGTTTATACGAAGACCAAATAGAGAACAAAGCTACATTTATTAAACAGAATTATTATGAAAACGGACCTAAATCAAAGAAACTTCTTGCCTGGAGAATACGTAAACAACAAACTGATTTATAAAGAAAATTAAAAACCCAACAGATAAAAAGATATACCATTCCCTAAAAGACATTATACTACACTCAATTATACACACAGCCTCACGCAGCTGACTTGCCCTCAGTGAGAGCATTTCTCACCTCACTGGATTTACCATCAATAGGGAAAGATCAAAACAATAGGCTAACACAACAAATAACTGAGGAGGAGATTAATTACATTACATAAATGACACCAGGTTCAATTCAGATAATCATAAACTCAAAGTCTTGGTACTGCTGGTACTGCCTTTGATACAGTTGACCATCAGACTTTATTAAACCGACTGAAGAACCTGGTCGGCCGCTCTGGTGCTGTTTTTAACTGGTTTGCTTCCTATCTCAAGGATCGATACTTCTTTGGAAATATGGATACGTGTTCTTCTGGAACCCATGAGATGAAGTGTGGGGTTCCCCAGGGGTTCATTTTAGGTCCAATACTTTTTAATCTCTACCTGCTTCACCTGGGGAATGTCATCAGGAGGCACGGCATCAGCTTTCATAGTTATGCTGATGACACGCAACTGTACATTGTCGTGTCTCCTGATGACACAAGGCCACTTGATGTCGTTTTTAACGGCATTTTAGATATTAAGTCATGGATGGCAGCAAATTTCCTACAGCTCAACCAGGGCAAAACTGAGGTTTTAGTCATTGGTCCTGAAGGCCAGAGAGAAACTTTTATCAAAATTGCATAATCTTAAACCCGCACAAACAGTGAAAAATCTGGGCCTGATTTTTGACTTAGTTTTATTCCACATATCAAAAACGTAACAAGGATAGGTTTTTACCATCTTAAGAATATACCCAGAATCCACCCGTTTCTCTCTCAGGCCAGCACGGAGGTGCTGATGCATGCTTTTATCTCTTGTCGTTTAGATTATGGTAATGCCCTGCTCTCTGGCCTTCCAAAAAAGACTACTTTCAATCTTCAGCTTCTGCAGAATTCAGCCACACGAGTGCCGACAAGGACCAGAGGGCGGGAGCACATTACACCAGTTTTAAAATCACTGCATTGGCTCCCCGTGCGTTTCAGGATCAATTTCAAGGTTCTTTTACTGGTATACGAACGTCTTAACGGTCTTGGGCCTTCTTATTAGTCAGATTTACTTTTACCATATCAACCCTCACGGACCCTGAGATCCCCCGGCACTGGCCTTTTAACCATACCACGCATTTGATCTAAAACACACGTGGAGGCGGCTTTTTGTTATTGTGGTCCCCGATTGTGGAACAGCCTGCCGGAGAACCTCAGGGCCTCAGATACTGTTAATGTTTTTAAAAAGAGGCTCAAGACCCACCTCTTTAATCAGGCTTTTAATGGATTTAATTTTTTACTTGATTTTATTTATTTAATGATTTATTTATTGCCCTGTTGGCAGCTCTGGCCTGGGGGGCTGGAGGACCCTGAATGTAATACAACATATCTTAAGGTTAAATGGGAAAAAGAAGCCAAAATAACAATAACTGATGAGGCTTCTGGAAAGAATTTTCCTGGAAATGCATGGTGAGTTTTTTTGTTACACCTAACATTAAAAGTAAACATTGTAACGATGCTGAAAAGGTTAAATACTGGAGGAACTGTGGGAATGTGTCTGCAGGACATTTCCATGTTTTTTGGGAATGTATTAAGATCGCACCCTATTGGTCAGAAGTGATAAAAGAAATCAATATTACAATAGACTTAAATTTACGCTGTGATTTTCCTGTGGATTTCCTGGGTAATTTACCCCAGGAACTGAAGACGTCTGATAGATATCTTCTATTAATACTATTAGCAGCTGCAAAGAAAGCTCTAACTCGCAGGTGAATTGATGTGGAACCACATCGGACTGGTTACTGAGGAAATTATAGCAATGGAGAGACTGAACTTTTCATTAAGACTTGCCACCCATAAATACAACAGATACTGGAAGAAATGGAACATTCGTCAGAGCCTCACACCAACTGTATAATTCGTGTAACTGCCTATTCTTTCCTTTTTTGTTTTTGTTGAGTATCACTTAACTTGCTCTGTAATTTTTGATTGAGGGCGGTCTAACTGTTCAATGTGTGTATTTGCACTTGAAAACTACTAAAATGATTTTAAAAAAAAGTTTAAAAAAAAAGAAACATTGGCTCAAATTCTTATAAGGACGGTATCCCTAAACAAAATCACACAACTAAATCTACGTGAAATTCTGTAGTCCGACTAGAAAACAGTTGTTCCCGGACGTTCCCCAGCCAATCAGAGCTGAAGCTGCTTTACAGCAAAGGATGAAAAACAAAAATTTGAAAACATTTTCTCTCACTTGTGTTTTCCGAATAAAAAACTGATTCGAATCAGAAACCAATTTAAAAAAAAAGATTTTTAAGCCATATCTAAGAGCCCTAATTCCTACAATTCTAAATGACAAGTGAAAACCATAAGCACGTATATTTCAGTCTCCTTACTGTACTTGTTTATGGAGTTAACTTTCTTTTTGTAAAACATTGCATATCCCTTCCCTTTTGTGTTTCAGCTACAACCAATAATCCGACCGGATACAATATCAGCGTGAATCATACAGACGTTTGTACCTTTTGAAGAGTAGAACGTGATATTACTCAAATTGGGGACAGCAGTTCACAAGAACACGATATCGCTCCATGGTTATTTCATTCGGTAATCATTTGAAAAGATTACTTTTTACAAATATTCCTCAGCCTCTTCAGGTAAATTCTTCTGGAGTCGGGTCCGGCCGAGACAAATAGTTTGTTTTGTCCACAGAACAAAGTAAGTTACAAACATCCCATTGCGTATAGTGAACCAGAATCCACCTTTAATTCACTTACTGCCATTCCATGTCACCACTTCTCCGTCTGAGTTGATCAAGCCTCCAATCTCCTCCACCTGCTCATCTTCCTTTGGTCCAGTCTGAAGTCTGACCATTAGATGGAGCGTTCGGTCAGTCAGGTTTGCGGCGGCCATCTTCAGCTGGAATGCTAAACACAGACCATACGTAACGTCACAAAGTGAAGGAAAGCAGCATCTTTGTTGTGTTTCTTTTGGATTGGTTTTGAATAATACCCGACTTAATACGACAGCATTAGCAATGGGTCTCCTGCGGAGAGTATTTAACTTCATATTTATACCTCGCAGGTTTTATTTTGGCTGACAATGATTTCAACGAAGATTCGACAACCTTCAAACTGCTGCAGAACAGGTGGAAAATGGTCGATAATGCACAAAATAAAACAAGTACTGAGTAGATCCCCATCCCTCTATGTGAGGCTGCAAGGTTTCAACATTTGGTTTTAAGTTACTGTAAAGTTTTTCAAAGGTCGGCAGCTTGAACGTTTCTGCCATTATCAAAAACTATGTCACAACACCAAGTACTGGAAATAAATTTTATAAGTTGGCTCTATTAGACTTAATACACCTCAGCACAGCATTTGTATGTGTGTATATATATATATATATATATATATATACACATATATACACACACACACACACACATATACACCTAAATGGTAAAGAAAACTGAAATTGTACAGATGCAAAATCCCCACACTCCTAAAACTGATCCGTCATTTATGTGAATAAAATAAATGATAAAAATGCCTATTTAATCATCGGTATAGCTGGGAATTTTACTCACTCAAATTACAATTTTATTAGGTTATTGGGGGGGAAAAAAAATAATTTTCCTTTTCCAATCCGGTTAAACTCGACTGTTTTAATTACGCTGTGATTTCTGATGAGATCAATGTGAAAATCCAACGGCAGCGCTGCTAAAACCTACGCTAATTCTGCTGTAAACTCAAACCATTGATATAAAAACAACTTATCAAAAAGTTCCAGAAAATAAGTTCCTGCATGAGGGCCAGTGTTCTAAAAATCAATTTTAAAAATGATGAATAACAATATTTGATAACATTTGAGTGGCTAACAGGTTCCGTACAGTTTGGTAAGGTGCTTATTTCTTTGAGTGACGTGGTTCTGCAGCCTTTCAAGTTGAGCTGTGTTCCTGGGGGTTAGGCTCCTCTTCTTCTGGGGTACTCAGGTAGGATTTCATGTCAGTCTAGTGATTCGGTGAACTCTCCCATACTAGGCAGGAAGATGCCCTCTCTCCTTTATTCTCCGATCCCTTGCCATGAGCACAAGAGGGCTTCTCATTAGATCTTGTAGGTTTCTACTTTCTGTCATTTGCTTTGGGCGTCCGCAGACGGCCCAGCTCTTCTGGATGTTTTCTGTCTTTACACCATCTGAAGAACGTTCCTTCCCAAGTGCCTTACAGTGAGGAAAAAAAGCATCCGGAGAGTTTGTTTTCTGTCCTCCCCTTGTACCGAGGTTCTCATCTGGAATTTAGAAAAGGTAACAAAAAAGAAAAAGTAAATATATGCATGTTGGAGGTAAAGGGATTCAGAATAAGGTTAGTTCTTATTTATGAGGGAGGTTCGGCTAATGGCTTATAGGCAGCTATAAACTCAGCTCCCCAAGTAGCATAAATATACACATTCAAACACACAATAACCAGCCCTTGTGATTGGTATAGTGATATATATATTTTTATTTTATTTTAAGATTCTCAATTAAAACAAAAACCTGTAGCACAACTTCCTAATTGGACATTAAGAATAAAAATGTAGATCGTGCTTTATAAATAATCTCCTTTTGCCAATGGTTAAAATAATCATTGACTAATTGATTTGGAATATTTTTTATGTGGGTTTTTCTACTGTAGATTTGTTTCACCATTAAAAAAACTAACAGGCGACACTAAGAAATGGGAACTTTGTTTGAATTGTGTTTTGAAGTTGTTTCTAGTCTTCTTTTGTTTTTTTCAGATGGAAAGCTTAATTCTGTGTACTCTGTCATGTCAACAAAAGAACTGAAAAGTGCGGAGACCTAAACATTTTCAGGGCATGTTATGGTGGAGTTTAAAAATGTAATAATCAGCAACTTTCAACAGGAAATAAAAAGCTATTTTCAAATACCTTTACAAGAATTTAGTCAGATATGACTGACTTTGATTGTTTTTGTACTAACTGCATTGATCTGAACCAAAAGAACTGGATGCCAGTAAGTGAAATTGAAAAATACCTTAAGGTAATATTTCTTTAAATGACATTGTAGAAACCTATATATATATATATATATATATATATATATATATATATATATATATATATATATATAT
>JAVLVB010000409.1:43433-57646 GCA_032876305.1 Orestias chungarensis | reverse complement strand
ATATGTATATATATACATATGTATATATATACATATGTATATATATACATATGTATATATGTATATATGTACATATGTATATATGTATATATATACATATGTATATATACATATGTGTATATATACATATGTATATATACATATGTATATATATACATATGTATACATACATATGTATATATATACGTATATATATACATATGTATATATATACATATGTATATATATACATATGTATATATACGTATGTATATATACATACATGTATATATACATATGTATATATACATATATACTTAATATGCACTCACTCAAATACATAAATGCATATAAATCGAATGAAACCCTTTTTTTTTTTTATGGTCACAAATTTGTTCCCATTTACTTTACAGCTAAATATGCCGATGGATACGTTTGACTGACTATATCATTTCAAATGAAATTAAAATTTATAGCCGCTTGGTCGCACGGCAGCAGGCGTTCACGCTGGACACAAATGACATTGCTCAAAATACAGAGTGATGGAGGCACAGATGATAAAAGGACGGAAGAAAATGGTCGGGAAACCTTTTAAGTGCTCTAAATATAATCAATCTGCTTATATTTAGAGCACCAGGACAGGAAGAAAGACGCAAACAGGCATATATATATATATCGCACCGGATATAATCATGACGACATTCACCAATATTATCGCATTGCAAGTCCCCATAAATAATTCAATTTCACGATAAAAAGAAACCTTATAAATGTTCACAACTTCATAGCTGACACGACATGTTAATATGATAATTTCTTCACCTTTATGTCACTCCTCCTCTGTTCCATGAAAGGCTCATGACAGCCTCTACATTTATTTGGTAAATCACGAGACATTTCAACTTATTGGGGATACAACATAGAGAAAATGTTTTTTGTTAAAAGACATATGTGCCACAATATTTCCCTGTTGTGAAGAGGAAATTCTGGAAAAATCTGTTCTTAAATGTTAATGTGATCATTTATATCAACCTTTGCCTTTCTGTGACATTCAAAGACTAGTGCACAAGTTTATTCTTCCAGTCATAACATTGCTACGGTATTTCTTTTCCTTCAGTAACCATGTGTTTGCTCTTCTTCAGTTTGGACATGTTACAACAGATGGAGTGGGACTCAGGAGATGATGGCCAGGAAGTGCTGGCGGACGAGCCGCCTGGCACGTCGGAATCCCTTCAGCCGAAGCCCAGAACGAGCAACATCTCAGAGACCGAATTCTCGTGCCACTGTTGCTACGACATCCTGGTGAACCCCACCACCCTGACCTGTGGCCATAACTTCTGCCGTCACTGTCTGGCTCTGTGGTGGGAGTCTTCACACAAGAACGAATGCCCGGAGTGCCGGGAGAAATGGGAAGGCTTTCCTAAAATCAACATACTGCTAAGGTAGGCTTTTAACTGGGTATGAATGTGTGCTTGTACATTTAAGCTTCACATTCGCAACAGTATTGTAAACCCCCAGAAAAAAAAAGTATGACAACTGAAGTATGTTCTAAAAAGGACTGGTTGTGAATGTACTGTTGTACAGAAGCTGCGGACTGATTATTGCTTAGTCAGGATGTGATAGTCGGGCGTAATAACTGATAACGCTCGAGCAGGAACCTGGATGTCTGTGTCATTGTTTCCTAATCATTTTTTTCCTGATTAGTTGTTTTTCCCCACTGCTTTACTTCATATATAGCACTAAATGAGATTGTGACGTTTACCCAGATGTACCGGTTATAAACGTAGAGTTAACGCTGCCCGGCGCTCTTTTCCTTCGATGAAACACAGATTATCAGACCTGGTGGTAGCATCAGTCTGTTGGGAATTTCTTCATGTCTAATGTGAGCCTTTAATTGCCATAAAACTCTGAGCCACTGACTAAATATTGATTCAGAATGAAAACTGCAGAACTCTTCAATCATATCAGAAAACAATCGTAGCACCCAGACAGTCCTATGCGATATGAATGTGTTAATCTATAAAAATAAGTTAAATACTAAATACTAAAATAGGGATATATAAACATAAGTAAAGGAAGAAAGCTTAATTGAAATTAAATGTGCAGATTTCCGAGGTTTCAAGTTTAAAAATGTACAGATTTGAGTTTGTAAGGTTCATTGTGACCCAGTGTTACTATAGCAAAAACATTGATGTTCATAAAGATGTTCCCATTGTTTGTTCCTTTGTGTAGTTGTCTTAGTTTTGGCTATCATTGATTTAAAAAAATGAAATAAAAAATCAAGAGCAGAGGTTTTTAAATTGAAAATGAAGAATTCCTATAATTTCATTGGATGGAACTGTTACCAGGCAGATTCACTCCTACGACGCTCGAGAGAGTGCAAGGAAATGGATGTGAGCAAGCAGGTTTACCTCCTATAGAGAGGAAGTTCAGGTGCTGTTTCAAATGGTTTAATAGATCCTGAGCTGTGTACTGAAACTAAGCGCTTTCTCCCACATGCAGGTAAACACACTTTTTTTTTCTTTGAGCCAAAGCCAAACAGTCACATATGTAAATGGGTAATTGTCTTCTTATTACCCCCAGTCTTAAACAACAAATATATTTTTCTAAACAAATGCAAAACAGAAACCAGTGCAATTTTTATTTTGAAGTAGAAATGTAGGAATTAATTGATAATATTCTGCACAACTTTAGATATCATGTTGATCAATAGCTGCATTGTGATCGTATGGATCCACAATTGTGAATTTAATGAAGTGTTTGTTCCACACAGTCAAAATTATGCAATAATACTGATCCATCTATCTTAGGAAGATGCAGAGAAAGTAAAAGTCTTCTTTTTTTTTTTCAAGCCAACAATCAGCTGTAAAATTATTGGCTTATATGTGCTACTTTTGGCCTTAATTGATTAAAAAAATTATAAAAGTTTACTTAAAACGTATTATTTTTTATTTTTTTGTCGGAGCACCCACTGGTGTGAACGTTTTGTTAATCTGACCTATCCGTCAGCCGTATGGTGAACAGAGGACAGTCACGCATTTTTATTACTTTTCACACAAATTGAGACATTGTCCCGCATTGTTATTGACGGTCAGTTATAACCTGCGATTTATCAAATAGGGGGCGGAGCGGGCTGTTCGATCATGTCAATCAAACTGGGACGTGAGCAGCGTGCGCGCCCACTAACAATGCAAATCAGGTCCGAGTCAGAACGATAGGAAGAGACAGAGACATGGAGGACAGCACGACCGCAGCGGCCAAGAAGCGGAGATGCGGCTACAATGCAGACTGGGAATCTATCCCTGAGTGAAACCAGTCAAAGTTTGCTTGAGTCAGTTTTCCGTCACACACGGAGGTGAATATGACGTGAGACAATGCCAGACTCACAGAAAACGTATCACTCAAAAGTAGGCTTCCCAGCTTTAGTAAAAATTCAGCCAGGTTCTCTCCTTGGTGCTGGTAGAGCACTGATTGTGTTGCTATGATGAATAAAACTTTAAAAAATATATATTATATTATTTAATAGAAGTTTTTGTTTCTTCCTGACAAGTTTTGATTTATATTAATGGTTTTATTTATTTTATTTCTTATTTTATGTAGTGACTTTAGCTGGTATTGACAAGGAGAGCGTATTTGTAAGAAAATAAAGCTTTCAGGATTAGGTTCGTGTACACATGGACTGGCATAAAATGTAAATGCTGCATGATTATCCAGATCTTAAAGCTTGTTTATGCCAACACAAGATCCTCCTCTCTTGTTCCAGCAGGCTCTCCACTATTTCTTAAGTGTATGTGCTTTGGAGACAAAGTTACTGTAAATTATTGTAGTTACAGGACCAATACTTTTGTGCAGATGATCAAGAAACAGACAAAACAAAGGGGAACGAGTACCTTCAAACCATGAGTTTTGTCAGACTTAGTTTTGAGCATTGAAACAGGGCAGTCCAAAATGTTTCATTTTAAGCATCTAACAAACTTGTTTGGTTCAGTCAGTAATTAGATAAAATATGAAATATTGGCCATACTTAAGAAAAAGCATTAGACTAACAGTAGCTTTACTTAAGCACCGAGTATATGTAGAATTACTGTAATTTAAAAAAAATAAAAAAACATCACAAATCAGTAGGGTTGCACATGTTTTCCTTAAATGTAATACAAATCGAAACTATCGGTATACCTTCTGGTTGTGCTTTGCTCTTTTCTCATAGGTTTTCCTGTCTTTCTCTTCTTAGGGATGCAACTGAGAAGATTTTTAGAGAGGTTGTACAGAGAAGAAGAGCAGAAATCCTGGAAAATCCCAGAATCTCCAGGAGCTTGTTAGCATTTCAGAGGTACTTTCTCTACTTTCCGTACAGAATTTGTTTCTTCGTCGTTTGAAGCTGGAGTAGAAACTAAATTACGGTAGCAGTGAATATAGAATAATTGCTTAATTCTATATACACTTTCAAAATATTTGTCCTTGCTCTGATATTAGGTACGGAGACCAGTTGGGTAGATTGAAGCCAAGCCAGAGCAAAGGGGCGGGTTTCTTCTTCTCTGGAGTCCTAACGGCGCTGACATGTGTGGCTGTAAGTACAACAGTAAATGTGTTTGTGGGTCTCGAGCACATGGGACGCACCAAAGCTTTGCCATTCTCAGATATGTTATGCATACATGTGATCTGGACTGACATGTTTTTGTTTCCAAAGATTTACAACATCAAATTGTTAAATGCATCGTTCATTGTTTATTAATTACTTTAGGTATATGTTGCTTCCATGAGCCTTTATAATCCATGATCCAATGTAGCATCTTGATAGTTGAAATCTCATCACAGCAGCAGCTCAAAGGGTCAGCTGTTAATTCTGTTTTTTTTTTCCTGCTGACAGCTCAGCATGTTTATTTTGTCCATGTGGCAATTTTGGGAGCAATGTCATGTTTGCTTTGCCATGTGGCAGAAATGTTTGTTTTCTCTGTTTGACTCTTCGCTAGTAACACGTGAATAAGGCATCGTGTAAATAGATCACATCACAGGGATTCAACTTTAGTTGTGCAGACAAGCGGATTTTCTTTCTATGCGTTTCACTTCTCTCGTATTAATGAATCATAAAGGAACTTTACCTGCGGACACTCTTGCATCGTTATCAGTGACCATCAAAGGCACATTTTTAAAGCTGATTTCAGTCAAACAAGCTCGACTGTAAAAAAATGTTCCAGGTGCAGATGCACTGATTTGTTGCTCTTGCCTTTTTTTCTAATGCTTTGACCTGCCAGTATAAACTTTACACAATCATAATTATTGTTCATAGGTCCATAATATACAACCGTCATGAGTGGGCAATGATTATAATAGCTGCACAGTCTTAAAGAAAATCAGGGAAATGTCCAAAATTCCATTGAAAATATATATATAAAAAAAAAAGTCTGTGAGAAATAGTTTTGATTTCAAGACTTTATTTCATTATCTAAAAAATACAATTCTGTTTTTAATAAAAGAAAAACAGTTTTCCCTGGTTAATCAAAACTAGGCCTGTCACAATAAACGATAAATCAATTAATCGTACGATAATTATAATGAGTTTGATCATTTTCACTTATCGGCTTTATCGTTTTTACCAGCCTTTTCCTATTTCGACACTGGATGACAAAAACACTTAACTCCGGTGCTCTACACTTGCCAGGGCAAATAAAAGGCCACCTATTAGATCTACTGTAATTTCTGAGGTTGTAATATACAGCAACTTTATTGCTGTTAATGCAATAGTACTAAGATAATAAAGATTTTACACAATAATAAGTGTCTAAATTAGAGCTTTACATAGTCAAATCATGTAAAAACATCAACTGCCTTGGTGGCACATTATCAGGGAATACTAATGAACCCCAACCTACAGTAAATCCAAGGTTAGAATACACAAATGTTCATGTTTGATCTGGGATACATAACAGAAAATCAGCAGCAGACAGAAATATTTAACAACACAATCACTTAATAGAATAAAACTATAACGCCAAGAAAGGTATTATTACAGCTGAGAGCCGTTTATGTCTATGCTAGCGTCTGCTAGTGTCCATTTGTTGCTGCACTACTGAAGAAATGGTTTTGTAACTTCACCCAAATGCTCTACTTCTCCTGAAGTACCAGCAGGACTGGTGTCATCACCATCACCACCTTTGACTAGCAAACATATGTTTACAGTTTTTCCATAAAACTGTATTTCATACAATAACATTATGTAGCCTGTCTCACTGATTAGGGCTTGTACTCATATAAATGATAATGATAAGATTATATCCATTTTGCTGGAAAATAAATAATTTAAAAAGTAAAAAATAATAATAAAGTGGCGTGTAAATCAGTGATTTTAACTTCCTAGTCCTTATCTTAATTTAAAGGCTAAACTTATATAGGCTCCATATTTACACTGTAGACTGAATGTGTGCAGCCTCAAGTTCCTTTAGGGGTCTCTGTTTTAACTTTAAACATCAAATGTTGGTACAAATATGTTATTAAAATGAAAAATATATATATTTAACCTTAAAATAATGTTCGTACCAACATTTTGTGTGTGCATGTTTTGTTTTATATAACTTACTTGTAATCTTTGTTTTAATGGCAACAAGGTAGGACTTAATAAATAAATCTGTTACTTTTCTGCATTGTGCCGCGTCCTCCTTCAGCACCTTTATCTTTTTGTCTCCCTCTCTGGTCCTTTTACCACGTCGGGAGACCCGAGTCGCTTCTCCTCACTTCTTGCACCGCTTGCTTGTTGCACGAAGTGCTGTCAACAGACACACGCCCCGCTCCTTCCTCCACACCTGTGTGGTTGATACGGACGTTTGGGGCGGGTCTTAATCGACATAAACCAATCATCTTTCCCTCCTCACATGCTGCTGGCCTGGCTGCCTCTATGGCTTGTCGCAGCGCTGGTCTGTCTATCTGATATTCGCACTGCCGGCAGACTTTTTTTTGGCCAGCAGGCCAATATTAGTCCGGCGCTTCGGGAATACTCCCGGTTCTCCCTATGGCCAGCCCGGGCCTGATTGTGTCACTAGCTGGTATCAGGACAAACCTGAAAAACAGAACTGGTTACAAAGTTGAACGTAACTGCACCAGTGTGGGAGCATTTCGGAGCATTTTCGTGGCGAACTGCTGGACCTTTGCAAGCCGGTGATCTGTCGAGTCGCGTTTCCCCGTCAGATACTGTTTCCCGTGTCTTTTTGCCGCGCAGCTACGAAGAGCGGCAATACAACCAACTTCTACATGCAGCTAAAGAGCAACCATCCAATTCCGTTTTCTCAGCTGGGCAAAAAATGTAGGCCGTCTCCGTATTCAAGTTTCCGACCGTCCACTGCCAGGGAAGCAATCAACTGACAGGAAACATACAAAAAGGGCGGCGCAAATTGGTGCGGCTCACAGACAGTGTAGTTTGCTTAATTGCTAAGAAATGCTGCCCTTTAATATTATTAAAAAGCCGTCATTTCGAAAAATGTTGCAAAAGTTTGACGTTAAGAAATCCCCGGGAAGACATGCATATCACAGACTGCGATTGGCATACATCACTTTTTTGGTTGAATGCAGTTTTTATTCCTATTTTGTTTTAATGTTTAGTTTTTATTCAAGTGCATCTTTTGTTGACAGACACTGAGAGTCCATTTATTTATGTTTTTGGTGGTTTTGTTTATTTACCAGATTCAGTTTTAAGTGTTCATTTGAAAAGAAAGTTTATTGATCTTTGGACGTAGTTGCAACATTAAGTCATTCTCATTATATCAATTTAAAATGGTCTCCAACAATATTATCGTTTATCGGAATCATTTCTGAGACAATTAATCGCTCAGCAAAATTTGTTATCGTGACGGGCCTAATCAAAACTTGTACTTTTATTGAAGGCATTGCTCGATTTAGATTTTGGGTTAGCGACAGAACCCAGAGATAAACGGCAGTTCTGATTTTGGCGATGCAGAGTAGACCAGACCCAGAAGACCTGGGGGGTCTGGAAGTTTGATACAGCAGAACTTTATGCTATTTTTAGTCCAAAGTCGTTCAGTGATTTATAAACTTATACGACTCTTAAAAAGTCTGTTCTGTGAACTACAGGAAGGCAATATCAGGTGTTCCTAGTTTTAGCTTTGTGATTGTGACTGATGATGCAGACCTGTGAAGACACTGTTGGAGTAATCAATATCACTAAAGATAAACACATGGATTTGCTAAATATGAAAAAAAAACAATCGCATATGTTGATAAGTTGTTTATTAAATAGTCTGAATGTCATTTTTTGTATTTATATGCACCAGGGTTTGTTCAGGAGAAAGTCACTGACAAGGAGACGATGCTGTACTTTCATCTGTGCTGAATTAAAAAACACAAATGTTCTCTGTCTCCTGAGTGTCCGAGAGACCCGCGTAAGGTTCTACCAACAGCTCAGATTTAGCTGCTCCCCTGATCATTTTGAGCTCTTTTAATGTTTCTAATAATAATAATAATAGTATGCAGCATCACTAACAGGCTAGTTTAGCATAACAGAGATAGCTTTGAGCAACTGAAGGGCAATATTTCATGAAGCAATTCTCCAGATTTGTCGATTAAACTCAGCTGCTGTGGAACGGACGCAATGATGGGTTACAGATAAATGAATCCAGCTTTAAACTCCAAGCCGTGCTTCCATCTGTACATTTTAAACGGTTCAACCGAGAATAACATGTTCCAGTTGGTTATCGTTAAAACACATTGCATCATTGGTCACTTATTATTCTCTGTTGGTGAACTTGATGTCTCTGTTCACGGTGTATCCGGTTATTTTACACAGTGCAGAACTCGCATCTGTCTCTTTAAGAAGCTCCTAACCTTTCCGGGTACTCCCCTATCAACACGTCGTCACAACGCTGCTTCTCCATGCCGTCTACTGTTGCCCTTCACAACCGTTGTTAGAAAAATTCTCTTCTCTGTTCTGTTCTTATATTAATTATTTAGTTGTTGTTGTTGTAATGTCCCGTTGTGTCCAGGTGGTGGTGCTGGTGTACCACTGGGGCAGTGGAGTGGTGGAACAGCATGACTTGCTGATTAGTAAGCCAGTGTCTCACTGGACACCGGAGGAAGTGGTGTCATGGCTGGAGCAGCTGGGTCCGTGGACCGACAGCTACAGGAAACCCTTCCAGCAGGAGAACGTCAATGGAAGGTAGAAACACGGGACTGAGTTCATTTTTAGCTTTGACGCGGACACATTCTATCCCAGGCTGCCCAACCATGTAGGTTGATCCCAGACGCTAATACGTGTAGCCAACGCGGATAAGATTACAAGATTTTAGCTGCTGGCTTCTTTATGGTGGTATTCCTGCGTTTCAGGTTACTCTTGATGCTGGGAGACGAGGAGCTGTTAAAATCGCCGTTCAGGATAGAGAATCAGACGCACAGACGGGCCGTTTTAGCAGAACTGGAACGAATTAAAGCGCTAGGGGTCAAACCTCCACAGAACCTCTGGGAATATAAAGTAAGCGTCATGTTTGTTTTAATGTGTAAATGATTATCTTTATCATTATTGAGGAGAAAAAGGCTAGTTTTTCTTGTTTGCATAGATTTTGTCACCTTGTGTAATGGATTCTTGTTGTACACGTTGTAGAGATGTTTTCGTTGCTCTTTTCCAGGCAGCCAATGCAGGAAAATCCCTGTTCTTGCTGTATGCGCTGAAACGCTCCCCGCGTCTCACCATCTTTTATTTGTATTTATTCGATTATTCTGAGACGTTTCTGCCCTTCCTGCACACCTGCTGTCCGTCGGTCGCACACAGCAACCATACAGTGGAGAGCAGATTCTCCCTCATGCAGGTAAACACACTTTTTTTTTCTTTGAGCCAAAGCCAAACAGTCACGTATGTAAATGGGTAATTGTCTTCTTATTACCCCCAGTCTTAAACAACAAATATATTTTTCTAAAGAAATGCAAAACAGAAACCAGTGCAATTGTTATTTTGAAGTTGAAATGTAGGAATGAATTGATACTATTCTGCACAACTTTAGATATCATGTTGATCAATAGCAGCATTGTGATCGTATGGATCCACAATTGTGAATTTAATGCAGTGTTTGTTCCACACAGTCAAAATTATGCAATAATACTGATCCATCTATCTTAGGAAGATGCAGAGAAAGTAAAAGTCTTCTTTTTTTTTTTCAAGCCAACAATCAGCTGTAAAATTATTGGCTTATATGTGCTACTTTTGGCCTTAATTGATTAAAAAAATTATAAAAGCTTACTTAACACTTATTATTATTATTTTTTGTCGGAGCACCCACTGGTGTGAACGTTTTGTTAATCTGACCTATCCGTCAGCCGTATGGTGACCAGAGGACAGTCACGCATTTTTATTACTTTTCACACGTCCCGCAAATTGAGACATTGTCCCGCTTTGTTATTGACGGTCAGTTATAACCTGCAATTTATCAAATAGGGGGCGGAGCGGGCTGTTCGATCATGTCAATCAAACTGGGACGTGAGCAGCGTGCGCGCCCACTAGCAACGCAAATCAGGTCCGAGTCAGAACGATAGGATGAGACAGAGACATGGAGGACAGCACGACCGCAGCGGCCAAGAAGCGGAGATGCGGCTACAATGCAGACTAGGAAGCTATCCCTGAGTGAAACCAGTCAAAGTTTGCTTGAGTCAGTTTTCCATCACACACGGAGGTGAATATGACGCGAGACAATGCCAGACTCACAGAAAACGTATCGCTCAAAAGTAGGCTTCCCAGCTTTAGTAAAAATTCAGCCAGGTTCTCTCCTTGGTGCTGGTAGAGCACTGATTGTGTTGCTATGATGAATAAAACTTTAAAATATATATATATTGTATTATTTAATATAAGTTTTTGTTTCTTCCTAACAAGTTTTGATTTGTATTTCTGGTTTCATTTATTTTATTTCTTATTTTATGTAATGACTTTAGCTGGTATTGTCAAGTAAATGCAGATAATTTTCAAATACATTTGTTTTGTGTAGTTAATCTATGTGATTCTGAGCTGAGTGAGTTTTATTTTGTACAGATAATCATCCTATATACTCTATGTTCTACTTGAATATGTGGGTCAGTATTGTTGTTCTAGCAGAGCAAGCACTTTAATGTGGTGTTAGCAGTTCTGTTGGGGTTATGTTGTTACTCTAAGTTGTTGGAGAAAAGGCACATTAAACTGCAATATAATTGTAGCTTTGATTGTCTTTTCTGTTGTATTTCACACGTTCAAGTGTATTAACTTGAGAGGGACTGTGAAATAGCATGAAAGCATCATGCTGACTGTGTTCTCTCACATGAGAAAACTTGGGAAAGTTGTATTTAAATAGGATATATGTACGTTTTGTTTGCAGGTTATTATGTACTACTGAATCAACCAAATGGCAAAGCATAGTAATGCTTTAAGTAAAGGGGCAAAATGGAAATGTTTATATTTTCAAAAGTTCTATTAGACTACCTTGATGCATTGGTATCGCACATTGTCCCACATTGTCCCACACAAACACAGCCTTTGTCCCCCATCTGGGGAGTTGGGATCTGGTCACCCGTGATGAAAAGATGGAAAAACCAGTATGTTTTAGAACCAGCCACGATAAACCAGAGAGCGTGCTGACCAAGAAGGAAGCCGCCATGCCAACACTAAAGTTTGACTGAAATTTGCCACTGGCCGAACAAACGTTAACCTACAGGGTGATATGGATCTAAAGTTTTATCTGAGAATATCTTGCGGTATCGTGATGATGATAAAAGTAACAACGACAAACACGAATACTGCTCTTGAAAAGCGTACTAATTTAAAATAATGGCTTCTGTTGGACGCCAGTTCCATGGACCAGTGGGATTCCTATCACTACACTGCATACATTAACAGAATCTAATTGTTTTTTATTTTCATTAAGCTTAACTCAGTTTTCTTATAATAATAATAAATAAATAAAAAGATAACCAGTACAAAAATTTCCACTCTAGTTTGGACACATTTAATCCCTAAATTACTGGGTAATGATCGAGTGAGCCGCAAATCAGTTTTAGTGTCTTAGCTGTAAATGTGAGTCGGTTATCCTGACGACCACACATTCAAACGCCAGGTCTGTTTTTAGTTCAAATGGTTCTGATGATTTTAAATGACTCGTGTAATTGGTCCGTGCCGTTTCCCTGTGTCTCATCAGCTGGAGCCCAGCTGGCAGCAGTGGGCGGAGTTTCTGGTGAAATACTTGGTGCTTCCATACCAGCTCATCGCAGAGTTCGCCTGGGATTGGTTGGCCGTCCACTACTGGACGTCGCGCTTCATCATCCTCAACGCCATGCTGCTCTCTGTGCTTGAGGCGTGCTCTCTGTGGAGGCTCTGGACAACGGCTCCAATCAGGTACTTCCTGTCTTCTCACGCTCATTTTCTAGTCCTCTGAAATAAACACTGCACAACAGCGAACAGAAAAGCATAAATATTAAATTGATCAACTTATAAGTGCATCACAGTTTTGTAGTAACTATCTCATATTGTAAATCCTTTTTGCCTAAATAAATCTGTCATACTAAAAGCAGGTTAAAGCGTAATGTTTGATTAGATTTGATGTGTTCTTAGAAAGCATGAAGAGGTAGGAAACTAAGCAATGGCCTTTTTAAATGACCTTACTATGAATAACTAAACCAATCTCACTGGTAATTAAAAAGCCTTTTTCCCCCCTTTAAAAATTTAATGAAATGCCAGTTTTATGTAGCCTAAATGAAATATTTGCTTTTAGTTTTCAACAGTTTTACAATTAAATAGGGAGATGATTTTTTTCAATTTGCGTATTATATGTTAGAGAAATAAAACAGCTGAGTTTACACGGAGAAATGTAATGACTAACACGAATAGGTGTTCTTATTAATTATTTTAAAAAAATAATCAAGATGCAGAGAGGAACTGCTGAAAACATGTGGTTGTAGACCACAATAATTTATTAGGATGGTGTAGGGCCTCCTTTTGCGCCCAATACAGCGTCAATTGGTCTTGGGAATGACATACAGTGTCCTGCACAGCGGTCAGAGGGATTTTAAGCCATTCTTCTTGCAGGATAGTGGCCAGGTCACGACTCGCTCCTCCAAAACACCCCAAAGTGGCTCAATAATATTTAGATCTGGTGACTGTGCAGGCCATGGGAGATGCTCAACTTCACTTTCACGTTCAGCAAACCTATCTTTCACCAGTCTTGCCGTGTGTATTGGTGCATTTTCATCCTGATACACGGCACCGCCTTTAGGGTACGATGTTTGAAACATTTGATGCACATGGTCCTCTATCTAGCACAAGTATTGGGCCAAGGGCATGCAATGATAAGGCAGCCCAAACCAACACTGATCCACGGGGGTGGCTTCACCCTTGGTAGCAAAAGTCACACTTCTTTGGAGCTTCTCCACAGCGTAATTCTCCCGGATGTGGAGAAAACAGTAAAGGTGGACTCATCAGAGAACAAAATGTTTCACATTGTCCACAGCCTAAGATTACCATGCCATATGCTAGAGTTGTAGCTAACTCATACCATGTCCATTTTTTTGCAGGACTCTACCACAGAAGACATGGAGCCACCTGTGGAAGATGGTCTCTCAGGGATTTGCCTTTGCCCTCCTGTGGCCTTTCATCCCCCAGTTTGTTTGCAACTGCCTTTTCTACTGGGCTCTCTACTTCAGTCCTATCATTAACATAGACCTGGTGGTGCAGCATCTGATGCACCCCGAGACTCAGGCGCTTTGACTGACTGCTAGTGCCTATGCTGTGCTGTGGAGTTGACAGCAACCCAAACAAAGCGCCGTCTGAAGTCCTGGTGCAGGACCAAAGGGTTCTTATCTTTTTTTATCCATAAATCCAAATGAGAGTGTTTTCATCGGATGTTTGATCTGAGGTTTTCTGTCTTTAGTCTCTGCTTGGGACTCCCTGCTGCAATATCTGGATGTCTTCTGTGTATTAACAACCACAAGGCCTAAAGGATCCTAATGTCAATTATACAATAAGAACAGTCAGAACTCAACACTTATGGTATTAAATATTTATCCAGCATGACTAGTTTGGTGAATATCACATTTTTGTTCACTATTGAGGACTCGGTAGTGACAAGATTTTAGTTTTGTTTCCTATTTTCAGAGTCCTATTGTCAAAGGTTTTTGTTGGGGAGCTTGTAATCCTTGAGGAAAGAAATGCACAGCCTTTAAGTGAAGATCAAAGTATATTTAAATTTGTAGGTACATCTTTATTGCGGCTCTGGTCCGCTTTC
>JAVLVB010000409.1:0-32262 GCA_032876305.1 Orestias chungarensis | reverse complement strand
ACACTAAGAGAAAACAAAAGGTTAACAAGGTTAAAATAACGGTAACTAAGTAGATTGGACAAAGGAAGAAAGTAGCAGAGAGAGAAGTGGTCAGATTGTCCTCCAGCAGTCTAAGCCTATAGCAGCATAACTATAGAAAAACTTAAATAACTTAACCCTATAGAGTGAGACATGAAGAAGGTAGAGCAAAGGAGAACCGCCTGTCAAGACTGAGTTCCTCCCCAACCGGATCAGGCTGTCTTCTTCTCTACCTCTTCCTAACTATAAAGTTTATCAAACAGGAAGGTTTTAAGCCTAGATTTGAAAAACAACACTGCTGTTGCTGAAATAATAAAATTCATGCAAAAATATTTGAATTAAGAAGGATATTTACTAATGCCGTGCCCACATGCATGACAAGCACTGCAAAAGGCATCATGTGCTTATTTCATGTAAACAAAATAGCACGTTAAATAGATTGTATACAAAACTAAACATCTCAAATCTCCCCATGCCCCCCTTCACCCTACCACACCCCACTTTCTATGGTTTGATTTAATTATGTTCAGGACTGTCCTTTGTGCTCAGGACAGAATATTTGCGAGTTTTTTCTCACTCTTAATTTCTCACTCCATGTGAATCTCAGAGTTGCAGGGGCCACAAGAAGTATTTGTGCTTTGGGCACAAAAATGCTAAGTTGAGGTCACATGTTCAGTAGGTAGACCATGTTGTGTTTGATGTAAAGAATCATTACGACGACTTTGAAATAACAAGGGAAGATAATTTGCAGTATGTGAACTTCAAAAAGGTCTGACAATTACATCTCGAACTGAAGATTAAAGGTATAGATCTTTTTTGTTTGCTGAGTTAGTATCATTGTGAGAATTTTTAGACTATTTTAAAACATTATATAACTTTATTTATATTTTTTTGAAAAGAGAGCTATATTTATGTTACAGGTTGTAAGAGATTTTCTTCTTTTTTATTATCTATCTTCTGGCCACAGACGGCCGGTCCTTAACACTAGTAGAGAAATTTATAAAGAACCAAAATATGTCTTCTAACTGGACTGGACACAGTTATTGAGTTTTAACCAATTTTATCTGAAAAGTGTTTCATCAACATCAATCCGTTCCTGTAATCAGGGACAAATTGCCCCAACCTGACATTGATATATGATTTTGGTCTGACACCCGCCAAAAAAAACAAATATTCAAATACATTGGCTGACATGTAACATCTCAGATATCATTACTCCCACACTAGCAGTTGGTTCCAGCATCTCATCCACGCCACTATTGGAGAACTTGTCTTGTACTTTATTCAGTTGCTGAATCTTTTTGTAACACATTGGTGAATACTAAATGCATCAGACACTACAAAATTAGTAAAAGGTCCGTAAGATTTATGCTGATATCGTATCTGTTCAATATTGTATTGGAAGTGAAAATTAACTCAACCTGACTCTAACTGTGCATTATAATGCCATCATAGCAATATCTGTGCAATATTTTATATTTATATAATATTTATTTGCAATATCACCACCACAGTCTAATTATCTAGATAGTGTTATTTTCTTCATATACTCCATATTCTTTTACAGTTTTTATTTCCGGCACATCATCCACATAGTTTATTTCTGTTTATAGTGTATATATTTTCTAGAGCTATTTTCCTTTTTGCACGGCACAGAGAGGAGTGGTCTTCCAATCTGGTGGTACAATGTGTATAATGACAATAAAAGGCATTCTATTCTATTCTATTCCATTTATTTGGACAGCCCAACCTTTTTCTGTCCTGTGTGGGAAATTTGTTGTCATTTCATGTTCTGCTTTTTTGTTCTCTCTCTCTCTCTAACAGTTTGCAGACATCGCGGTGCGTTACCATTCCTGTGATCGCTCCAGCTCCTACGTCTCGCCGTGCTGCCAGTCCGTTCTTCTTCCAGAGTCCAGAGCAAGAGTGTGTGAGGTCTGCCTCAGAGCGTCCAGGCCGAGCCTCCCCAAGTCCTCGGCGCGCTGCTTCCTCTCGTCCGTTTTACAAGGAAACCCATTTGGGACTTATCTTAAACACTGCTGCCTTCACCAGCTACCTTCTCCCGTATCCATAAAAAATGCAACCTCAGAGGGCTGTAGTCAGTTTGTGAACAGTTACAGTCCCTTTACTCAGTACAGTGCCTGCTGTAAAACAGTAGAACCTCAGTTTAATGAATCTAAAACCAAAGAAGAGCCAGAACCTCACCTTAATCCTCCTTCTCCGATGCTACACAAAGATGGCATCCGAGGGCTAATTTGCCGCACTAACAGGACTCTCAGGTTTTACGTTCTGGATGTTGCGCTCAACTGGCCTCTGGCTTTGCGGCTCGGAGCATCAAGCCCCACAAACGGGTCTCCTCACCGAGAGGCTTCCATAGAGGACAACAGGAGCTGCGACGGCTCGTTTGTGGCCATCGTGAACCTGAAAGATGAGGTTCATTATGTCCTTCGTCGCAGCGCAGACACGACACTGACAGAGTCGCTGGGTAAGGCCGATTATTGATTCTGGTCTTTAAAACAAAAAAATTGGTATGTAGCGTTTTACTGAAAGAAAATCCTAAAAACAAGGAGCGTGAGGAGACTGAAATATACTTGCTTGTGATTTTCAGTTGTTATAAAGGATAGGAATTAGCGCTGTTTGAAAAAGTTGTATGTTACATGTCTGATTTGCACATGTGGCGGCACGAACGGGAACGATATCATCTCCAACGATGCAGAAAGTCCTCTGGAGTCTTTAACAGGTTTTCCTTCAGAATGGATGAATTTAGGTGCCTATGCCGTGTTTCACAGTTAAGAGGGTTTGTTCATAGTGACGCAAATGTGGTTCAGTTGTAGTCTCCTCTCACCCGGGCCTCATCTTCCACATACTTGCAAACAATCACTTAACAATTGTGATGTTCTTTCCACATTTCCAGAAAGTTCAGATATACTGCTGGCTTCAGTTTTCAAGAATCAAGAATCAGTTTATTTATATAGCGCCAATTTACAACAGGTGTCGTCTCAAGGCACTTTACAAAAAATCAATTAAAATCAAGGATACATTCTAACAAATCAATTTGAAAAAGTTTCCAATCTAAGGATGTTTTGAAGTGTATTTTATGTCTAATCACTTGTTTTAGCTTAAATTTACTGTTTAGTATGGTTTTGAATGTAAAAACCTGTAAATATTGTGTTTTTACAACTTTAAAGTTAGAGCGCAAAAACATGTTAATAAATGTCCCATCAGTTAATCAATAAAAAAAATGTCTCAAAATTATTATTATTATTATTATTTTTAAGTAAAAGTATTAGAGACTGAATGAAGAATCCTTACTACCATAGTCATATGCATTGGGAAATTATCCCTGGAAACAAAGCATGCTGCAACAATCTTGCAACCTGCTCCATCAGCGGCACATTAGGGTCTTGTTCTAAACATGGTGAACGCGTTAGATCGAAGTCAGCTTCACCTTGTTTTATTTTTGTTTTTATCAAAGATCTAAATCTTCCATTTCAGATTTCTGAAATATAATTTTCTTTGTACAAAAAATATATGTATTTCTTTTAGTCCTCATTGAAGTTTAGAGAGTAATTTTAAACCTTCAATATACCTTTGGGGACAATAAAGTATGATCTAATCTTTATTACCCTTACATCAAATTAAATCAAAAATACTTTATTTATCACAAAAGGAAATTAAATGTTGGAGTGACTCATTTAACCAAGGAGTTGTTGTAGATGGTGATGGCTGTGGGCAGGAACGATCCTGTGTAGCAGTCTGTTTTACAACTAAGTTCAAGAAGCCTCTGACTGAAGAGACTCTGTTTTTCAGTAACAGTCTCATGAAGAGGATGTTCAGGGCTGTCTATGATTTACTTGATTTTATGTAAAATCCCAGAGACCCAGCCTTCATCATCAGGTTGTTGAGCCTTTTTGGGTCCTTTGCTCTGACACTGCTGCCCCAACAGATGGTGGCAGAGGAGATACTCTCAACAACAAACTTATAGAAGATCTGTAAGATCTTACTGCAAAACTTGAAGGATTTTATGTTCCTCAGGAAGTAAAGTCGGCTCTGTCCCTTCTTGTAGACGGCTTTACTATTGCGTCTCCAGTCCAGTCTGTTGTCCAGATAAACACCGAGGTGTTTGTATTCCCCAACCATCTCTACTTCTTCTCCCATGATGGAAATAGGGGTTGATCTGACCCAGTTTCTCCTGAAATCTACAATCATCTCTTTTGTTTTGTTGACATTTAAGATCAGATGATTGTTCACACACCCTGCCACAAAGCGCTCCACCAGCTCTCTGTACTCAGCATCTTCTCCATCTCTGACACACCTGACAACTGCAGAGTCGTTTGAGTATTTTTGTAGATGACAGGAGTCTGACTTGTACTGGAAGTCTGAAGTGTATAAAGTGAAAAGGAATGGTGAGAGTAAAGTCCCCTGTGGTGCTCCTGTGCTGCTTATCATCTGGTTAGACATAGAGTCCTTTAGTCTGACAAACTGTGGTCTGTGGGTCAGGTAGTCATTGATCCAGGCGATTGCTGAGGTCTCCGCCTGAGTCTGCTGGAGTTTCCGACAGAGCAGATCAGGCTCTACAGCTTTGTTCTGGTTCAGTGTCTCCAGCTGCTTCTTCACCTGACTTCTAAACACAGAAAAGTTGGAGTAGGAAGGGGCAGCATGTGTTTCTGACCAGGAATGTTTTACATATTCTCCTTTTTATTATTATTATTTTAATTAAGACCCAATGTTTGTGTGTGTGTTTTTCCCACCAAAGAGACGTTCATCAGGAACTTCAGCTCACCCTACAGCCATCTGCAGAGATATTTGGTTGGCGAAGATGAAGCCAAGCATCAAGAGGAGCGGCAGCAGAAGCCTCTCCGGAGCATCCTCATTACAGAGTTGACCACCTTCTCCTTTTTGTCTTCCATCATGGACCGCGAAAGGGTTAGAAAAACAAAAAGAAATCTCCATGCATCGTATTTTTTTGAGAAACTTTCTTTTTAGGCTGCACAAACCGATAAATGTGCCAGAAAATTCTTTTAAAATAGGTATATATTGTGTATCTAAAATAGATTTTACCAGATTGGATGAAAAACTATGGAGAATGATCCTGGATAAGGATGAAAAGTTCAAGATCATATTTTTTGTACCTTGTTTACAGGAAAATTTTGTTCTCAGTATTTTAAGTTAAATATTTAAACATATGAGATATATATATATATATATATATATATATACATATTTAAATATGAGAAACTCTGCCATAAATCTCTAAACGTAAACCATTACGAAACCTAATGCAGATTGATATTTTTCATCTGTATAAACTGAGCTTTTATTCGAGATTTGAATGGAGGATCTCCTCTTAGGTAACAGGAATGCGTTTTTTGCAGGACGTGCTGCTGTTCTACTACACCCAGTGGTGCGGCTTCTGCTCCGTCCTCAACCACGTCCTCATCCAGCTGGCCAGACTGCTGCAGGGAAACGACAGCATCACCGTGGCCAGGTGCGGTCAGCGGTGACATTCGCTCATTTCAAGTAGAAGTGGAAGCGCTGTGAGGTCGGTGTTTTTGTGTTTTAGAGTGAACGTGGCTCGTAACGACCTGCCCTGGGAGTTCATGGTGGACCACGTCCCCGCAATCCTGCTGTTCCCCAGATACAGGTAGGCATGTTCAAAGCTCGAGAGAGAGCTGCTGCTATTGATCCCGGGTTCGAGGAGTTTAAAATGCCCGATAAACCTGAGAAATGAGTGTGGGAGGAGGACAGGAATCAAGAATCAGTTTATTTATATAAGATAAGATAAGATGATCCTTTTTTTGTCCCACAGTGGGGAAATTGCATGGGGAAATTGGAGTGTTGCATCGCAGCGCACAGTACAGCAAAAAAAAAGAAATAATTAGATATACAATATAAAAACATACAGTAGGGGTAAGGCCACAATCACCCTCCCAAGTTCTGTCCAAGAGCAATTGCAAAAATTATTTGCAGCATTAAATATGAACATGAACAGACAACAAATACCAGGTAAAGTCACCATAATGGTTACCATGGTCACAACCAGCAAAACTAGCACTGTAGGTTGTACAGTCTGACAGCAGCAGGAAGAAAAGATCTAGGAAATCTCTCCTTCACACAGCGAGGGTGTATCAGTCTGTCGCTGAAGCTGCTCTCCAGTGCAGAGAGTGTCCTTTCATGGGGTGGCACTCATGGTCCAGCGTAGACATGAGTTTGGACAGTTCCCTCCTGTCTCCCACCTCCTGCACTGAGTCCAGAACACTGAGTTGGACCTCTTGATGATCTTGTCCAGTCTTTTTCTGTCCCTCTCAGTGATGCTGCTGCACCAGCAGGCAGCGCCGTACAAGATGGCAGACGCGACAACAGAGTCATAGAAGGTTTTTCAGGAGTGGCCCTCTCACTCCAAAAGACCTAAGCTTTCTCAGGAGGTAGAGCCGGCTCTGGCCTTTCTTGTACAGAGCATCCGTGTTGTGAGACCAGTCCAGTTTGTTGTTGAGGTGAACACCCAGGTACTTGTAAATGTCCACTCTCTCAATTTCCTTTCCCTCGATGGTCACTGGAGAAGGGGCAATGGGACGGAGTCTGAAGTCCACCACCATCTCCTTGGTCTTCCCTACGTTGATGAGGAGGAGGTTCTGCTGACAACAGTCCACAAAGTCCTGTATGAGTCCTCTGTATTCCGCATCGTCTTCATCTGTGATGAGGACGCAGCTGTCCATGTTGTGCCTGAAGTCTGAAGTGTAGGGGGTGAATAGGAAGGGCGCGAAGACCGTTCCCTGTGGGGCCCCCACACTGCAGGTCATGATGTCAGAAACACAGTCCTTAGTCCTCACAAACTGGGGTCGGTTTGTGAGGTAGTCCAGGATCCAGTCAGCCAGGTCACAAATTAACTCCTGCAGTCTCCAGTTTGTCCCTCAGGAGTCTCGGCTGGATGTTGTTGAAAGCGCTGGAGAAGCCAAAAAACAGAACTCTCACAGCGCTGCCGGGTCTCTCCAGGTGGGACAGCGAGCGGTGCACTATGGAGATGATGGCATCCTCCACACCGATGCCGGGCCGATAAGCAAACTGCAGGGGGCCTATAGCAGAGCTCACTGTGGTACGGAGGTGACTGAGGACGAGCCGCTCCAGGGTCTTCATCAGATGAGATGTTAGGGCCACTGGTCTGAAGCTGTTGAGGTCACTGGCGTCCTGTCTTTTTGGCACGGGAACCACACATGAGGCCTTCCAAAGCGCAGGGACGACTCTTTGCTCCAGACTCGGGTTGAAGAGGCGATGGATCACACCACTCGGCTCATTCTCACAGGATTTGAGGAGGTGCGGGCTGATGCTGTCTGGTCCTGCAACCTTCTTCTTCCCCAGTCTTCTCAGTTGACCCCTTACTAGGTCTCTTGTGAGGGGGATGGGGGAGGGTGTTTTGGAGGAGGTGTGAGGGGGAGGTAGATGAGAGATGATATGGCGCCAATTTACAGCAGCTGTCGTCTCAAGGCACTTCACAAGAAAGTACATTAAATCAAAGATGCATCATAAGCAAATCAACTTGAAAAAGTTTCCAATCTAAGGAACCCCAGCTGATTGCATCAATGGCGCTGTGCTCAAACATCAGGGGAAATGGGGGAGGCACCACTAAAAAAGAGTGGAAAGTTTCCGTTGTCTTCCTTGAATCATCCAATGTATTTATGGTTTACCAACCCTAATAAAAACATGTAGCACCTTATAACAACACCCCAATTTTTACCAAATCTGGACTTTGACTAGGCCATTCTATTTTTAAGTGGCCAAATGCACAAAAATAATGCAATACTAAGATGCCGTAAGATTTATGTGATGCAGATCTGGTTTCCTTGCAGCTTCAGTATTATCTACAGTGCCTTGCGAAAGTATTCGGCCCCCTTGAACTTTTCAACCTTTTGCCACATTTCAGGCTTCAAACATAAAGATATAAAAAAAATTTTTTTTGGGAAGAATCAACAACAAGTGGGACTCAATCATGAAGTGGAATGAAATTTATTGGATGTGTTAAACTTTTTTAACAAATAAAAAACAGAAAAGTGGGCGTGCAATATTATTTGACCCCTTCTCAGTGCAGCAAACTCTCCAGAAGTTCAGTGAGGATGTCTGAATGATCCAATGTTGTCCCAAATGACTGATGATGATGAATAGAATCCAGCTGTGTGTAATCAAGTATCCGTATAAATGGACCTCTGTGATAGTCTCAGGGTTCTTTTCAAAGCGCAGAGAGCACCATGAAGACCAAGGAACACTCCAGGCAGGTCCGAGATACTATTGTGGTTTTGATTTGGATACAAACAGATTTCCCAAGCTTTAAACATCCCAAGGAGCAGTGTGCAAGCAATTATATTGAAATCTACCAAGACCCAGACGTCCCTCTAAACCTTCATCTGGAACAAGGAGAAGACTGATCAGAGATGCAGCCAAGAGGGCTATGATCACTCTGGATGAACTGCAGGGATCTAAAGCTGAGGTGGGAGAGTCTGTCCACAGGTTAACAATCAGTCGTACACTGCACAAATCTGGCCTTTATGGAAGAGTGGCAAGAAGAAAGCCATTTCTCAAAGATATCCATAAAAAGTCTCATTTAAAGTTTGCCACAAGCCACCTGGGAGGCACACCAAACATGTGGAAGAAGGTGCGCTGGTCAGATGAAACCAAAATTCAACTGTTTGGCCACAATGCAAAATGATATTTTCGGCGTAAAAGGAGCACAACTCATCACCTGGAACACACCATCCCCACCGTCAAACAGGGTGGTGGCAGCATCATGGTTTGGGCCTACTTTTCGTCTGCAGGGACAGGAAAGATGATCAAAATTGATGGAAAGGTGGATGGGGCCAAATACAGGGCCATTCTGGAAGAAAACCTGATGGAGTCTGAAAGAGACCTGAGACTGGGACGGAGATTTATCTTCCAACAAGACAATGATCCAAAACATAAATCTACAGTGGAATGGTTCAGAAATAAACGCATTCAGGTGTTGGAATAGCCAAGTCAAAGTCCAGACCCGATTGGAGAATTGATAATCTGAGGAAACAGCTGAAGACTGATGTTCACAAAGGCTCGCCATCCAACCTCACTGAACTCGAGCTGTTTTGCAAGGAAGAATGGGCAAAATTTTCAGGCTCTCGATGAGCAAAACTGATAGAGACAAACCCCAAGAGACTTGCAGCTGTATCGCAGCAAAAGGTGGCGCTACAAAGCAGCGAATAATATTGCACGCCCCACTTTTCAGTTTTTTATTTGTTAAAAACGTTTAACACATCCAATAAATTTCATTCCACTTCACGATTGTGTCCCACTTGTTGTTGATTCTTTGCGAAAAATGTAAATTTTGTATCTTTATGTTTGAAGCCTGAAATGTGGCAAAAGGTTGAAAAGTTCAAGGGGGCCGAATACTTTCGCAAGGCACTGTAACATTTATTAACGCAGGGGGTGCCTAATACGTCTTTCCACCCTGGCACCGTGTTAATGAGCACCTGAATGCTGAACAGCAGTGGCATCAAGTGTCAGCACCTGACTTCTGTATTCTCTTTTTACATAATGTGTACTTATTTTTTTCAACAACTATTTGTTTGAAGTTCAATTTCTTTATTAAATGACTTATATATATTATTTCACTCTAGTTTCTGACCTGGTTATAAATTAGATTGTTTTAGTACTGGTGTGGAAAATGGTACAGTTGAGGCAAGGTGTTCCTTTATTTTATCAATGATGTCTTTTTATTTATTTATTTTCTTTGTTAAAAAATGAAAAATTAAAGTCATTGTGACTTTTTTTTTCTTTCTCTATAAGGAAAGATCTCAGTGTGAAGTATCCCGACAACCTTCCCATCACTCTTCCCAACCTCCTCCGCTTCATCCTGCAGCATTCCAGCTCCCTGCATTATGCCAACATATCATCCGTTGGGGCTCTGCGAACTGGACCCGGCGCCGTCCTCCACGCGGAGTTCCTGGCCCTCCAGCGGGAGGTGCGAACGCTACACCACGCCCGCGAACGCCTCTCGCAGCAGCTGGCGCACCTCTGGCGCGAGAACAGGCAGCTGAAGTTCGACGTGCGCAGCATCGAGCAAAGTTTGGAGAGGCAGAGGCAGGAGAAAAGCCGGAGGCTCGGCGAGGCGCTCGGGCGGCTGCAGGAACTGGCGGACACTTCGGAGACTCTGCTGAACGAGAACATGCTGCTCAAAGTGCTCCTGAGGGCGCTGAAGGACGGGACGAAGGCCGAAGAGCAGGCCGAGATGGAGAGAGAGGAGACGGGACAGGAAGACGGCCATCAAGCTTCCTGAGTCCAGCTCTGCTGGGATGATAGGAAGTGACTCAGGAAGTGGAAGCTGGGCTTAGAAATGAAGGAAAGACTAAAAAGTGGAGGAAATAAAAGCTGCAGTCAGGGTCTGGAGGTGCAAGGAGAAGAAGAATATATGCATCTAAAAAAAAAGTTTTACTTAATCCAGCCACTCTTAAAAACACTAGCTTAGGTGTCTAGCATGAGGTTCACGACCTAAAAGTCAGATGATTCCTGGAAACCTTAACGGCAGCATTAGAGTTCAACACTAGTAAACTGGGATGTGTGGATATGGATGGATGGCTGGTTCTAATACAAATCTTGTCCAATGGGAATGGATCTGCTCCCTTTCAACTTCCACAATCATAGCAGCGCCATAAAAAGAGGCCGTTGATTAAATAAAAGAAGCAAAGAACTGCGAAAGGGGAAGCTTTTGCTTTGGACTTCCGTAATGAAAATAAATGAAGGGCCTTTTAGAATCGACTCGCCTTCTGTGTCAAATTAACATCTTTTACGTGGGAAAATACAACCTTAATATAATGAGAAATATGTTAAATGTATTTTTTTTTGTACAAGTTTTCTAACTTTTTTGTTTTTCACATCTATTGCTTATTAAAATTATTGAGCAATAAGATGCTTCCATGTTTCGAACCAATCAGGTTGATGTTGTCCTTATTATTATAAATCTGATTTTTTTTTTGGTTGTTTTTGAAATGCTTTCAAATAAAGTTCTGGTGAATTTCCCAAAAGGGAGAAATCCCTTGTCCCACCAAACAGTGAGCTTCACGGCTCCAAAGTATTTCTACTTTTAATTTGAAGGGGATATAATGATGGGTTTGCTACACTGATTTATTTTTTACAGGAGTTTTTGAGTCACTAGTATATTTCTATGTAACTTCAGGTATTTCAGAATAAGATGTTTACATTTGAAATATTGCACCGGTTTTTACTGATTAAAACATCTTTGTCTTTCTTACTGTGCTGTTGTGCCTTATTTTGGATGCTGCGTCGCCAAACACACCTTTTTTATTGCCAGCTTGCCGAAAGACACAAGATGAATAATGTAGAGCGGCGAAGCAAACGCTGCTACAGATTGCTAAAACATCAGCTTTCAACCAGGTTAATTGCATTGAGGATATGCAGTCGTTTTAGTAGTTCTATGTCACCTTCAGGGCCGTATTACGGAGAGGTCTAGTGCAGGGGCCCAAAGCGCTGAAGATGCTGATGCCAATTGCGTCAGAAGGTCTCTATTCTCTAGGATTTTATGATTACGCACACTGTTATAGGGCATTTCTGAAGAGAACTGAGAGACTAGGGTGATATGAATTGAGTGGGGAGTCAGGGACAGCAATCAGAGGGCCTCTGGACTATGGGGACGACAGTCAGAGGGCCCCTGGGCTGGCCCTGCTGTAGTGCCTCTCGTGAATACTCCTAAGGGAGCCCTAACGTTTACCAACTATGGGTTTAAGAGAGTATGGGGGAATACTTTCAGAGGGTCCTATGGTTATGAAAGCCCTTGCTAAGGGTTGCAACCTCTGGCTGTATGGGGGCCCTAGGGAGAGCCCTAATAGGAGAGCATTCTGATTACATATGTTCTTACAAAGGGTCTTTCAGCGAGCCCAAGGGCTCAACATATGCAAGCTGTGTATGGAATTGAGTCAAAATATCCATGTGTCCTTAATGTGGGATTTGTAATTTTTTTAACTTCGTAAGTCGCGTTTTGTACGTAACCTGGTGGATTTGTAATTTCTGGAGATTTGTAAGTGGTGTTTTTGCGTGAATCTGATAATTAGCATAAAAACTGTTAAATACAAGTACTCAAATCACCTGATACACACAAAACGGCAGTTCCTCACAAATCGAGTTACAACTGCACAAAACTTTTTGAGACACATTTCATGCTTCCGGACAGCTCCCAGATTTGTGCTTACATGTTGCGTTCAATGCTGGTGGAAAGCTGGGTTATTTGTTCGAGGCGAGTGTTTTTTATGCTAGAACTCGTGTCACTTGTGCCGAAGTAGCAAAGACGAATTTCTGTGGAAAAGGGAAACCCTAGTACCCTCAGTTATAACACACGCACTTACATGTACCTTTTAATATTGCAAGATTGCTTATATATATATGGATGCTGTATTGTTTATACATGTATTGTAGAAACAATATACTATTGTTTATATATTAGGGCTGTCAATCGATTGAAAATTTTAATCGTGATTAATTGCATGATTGAACATAGTTAATCGCGATTAATCACAATTTATTTTAATCCACTCTAAATGTACCTTACAGACAGACAAATGCTTTCTTTATGCAAAAAATGAATATTTATTAACATGTACAATGATAAATACTTGTAGTTTAAGTAACTTACATGTGCAAACTGCATTGTAAAACAAGATGCTGAAGTCATAAACTAAAACAAAAGCCCAACCAAAAAAATGACAGACGGGCCTTAACATTAAAGTAATGCTTTCTAACACAGTGGTGTGTTGAACTTTTATTAACAAGTGATCTATTCATTCCCATTTTTTTTAAGCAGCCATTTAACACTTAATAAATATATATATATCTATGTCTATATATATATATATATATATATATATATATATATGTAACTTGGGATTTCAGTTTAATTATAATGGAACTTAATGGGTTAGCAGGAACGAGACCGGCTTTTGTCAGAATCCAGAAAGCGTCATGGAAGTTGAGACCAAGCGCACACAAGTGTAACCTCAAAGAAGAGAGCAAGGAGATATTAGACCTGGGGAAATGAGAAGATGCGTATGTATGTAGCTTAACCCTCAGGCAGAGAACGACTGGTAACCTGCTCCTACTAATTCTAGAAGAAATGAAGGTGTGCAGCACTCCTGCTGGATTCGAGCCCTCAAAAATGCAGCCGTTCTTGTGAGCGCCCTCCTGTGGAGACAAAAGAGAACAAAGAAAGCCCACACAAATACAACACAATGGTTTCTAGGCTAATTCTGTTTGGGTTTTTTCTAAGTTAAAGCATCGCCAAAGAAGTTTCAATTTTGGTCGATTTTGACGCCCAGTGTGGACAAAAGTGCTTGTGTTTTGCATTTCCCATCAGGACCAGAGGATAGCGTTGCAAAATCCTGATCTACCGGTCACATGCAGTTGGCTTGCAGTACATTTCGTTTTCCAGTGTCTGTGTGAAGGATGAATAGCAGTGAGGTGATGAATCTAATTGTGGTGAAACACTGTCATATGATGATGCTGAAAATGAGGAAGTGACGTATGCCATAAAACATTCAGCACATGTGTAGTTGTTCCTGCCACTCTCCTCAAAATTCCTTCGTGCTGGCTGCAGCGATACCGACCCCCTCGGGCCATGTCATTCAACAAGCTGTAAGTCGACGTATAATCACAAAAGTTAGGAAAATATTTTCTTAAGGTTGAAAGGTTACTTTAGGACAATCTAAGCATGAATTTTAGCCCTATTGGTATAAATTGAGCCATGAAACTTAACATCCAACATACACAATTAAATATGCAAAGTTGTACAACTGGCAGCTTCGGATTTGAAGAACATTGAGTTGTATTTTAGGTTTACGTAGATGCTAAAATCTGCTTCAGGATGTTTGCCTATGAATGTAATTGTTCACTCTTTTGACTGTAGATTAACTTGGTGCAATTAATAGTTTAAGTTAAAAAAAGGTAAACTGTTCTTAAATGCACTATGATCTTGTATTTAGTTAAGCAAAAGACCCTAGCCTTCAAAAATTACACAATTATAAAAGGAGATAGGTGACTGATGTTGCAGCAAGAGTTCTGATGAAACATAAAAAGAGAGATCATATCTCCCCAATTTTAGCTTCCCTTCATTGGCTCCCTGTCAAACTTAGAATAGATTTTAAGATTCTTCTTTTGACATAGAAAAGCCCTCACTAATAAAGCTCCATCGTATATCAGAGATCTGATTACTCCTTATGTCCCTAACAGAGCACTTCTCTCTCAGACTGCAGGTTTACTGGTGGTTCCTAGAATCTCTAAAAGCACAATGAGAGGCAGATCTTTCAGTTATCAGGCTCCTCTCCTGTGGAACCAGCTTCCAGCTTTAGTCCGTGAGGCAGACACCCTGTCTAGTTTCAAATCTAGGCTTAAAACCTTCCTGTTTTTTTTTTTTTGTCAGCATCATCAGCATCTAATTTAGTTTTCTGTCTCTTTAAACCCCCAGTCGGTCGTGGCAGACAGCTCCTTGTACTGAGCCTGGTTCTGCTGGAGGTTTGTTCCTGTTAAAGGGGAGTTTTTCTTCTCCACTGTCGCTACATGCATTCTCAGTATGAGGGATTGCTGTAAAGTCAACAACAACACCAGCCATTGTTTTGGTCTGCTGATTCCGGAGGGGTTCCTTAGATTGGAAACTTTTTCAAACTGATTTGTAAAGATGCATCTCTGATTTTAATTGATTTTCTTGTAAAGTGCTTTGAGACGACACCTGTTGTAAATTGCCGCTATATAAATAAACGGATTCTTGATTCTTCTTCTTGTTCTAGGGTATGATTTAAAAACAGTTTTATCTAATGTTTGTTTTTGCAACAGACAGAAAATTGTTTTGTTTGTTTTTTCAATAATTTGTTGCTGTTGTATCTTGTTGCATGGTATTGTTTGCTTTCAGTTTGTTGAAAAATAATTATAATAATAAATCAGTGCAGGCACTTTATTGAAAAATAAATTGAGATTTACAGAAGCAAGTCCATAGAAAACCAGTTCCAAGATGAATACATTTACAGAAGAAAAGCCTTTTTTTCAGTGTTAACAGAACCATCCTTCATATGAGGTATCACAGCAAACCATGGATGATATAATACAGAATATTTCTCCCTTTACAAATACCAGAAGCAAATTGTAAAATAAGTGTCTCTGCTATAACAGATGAATATAAAAGTGGTAAAATGAAGAATTACGTAATCACAAGAACAATATCTGCACTTCTTGTTTAAGAGATATTTTTTTCATTATAAGCAACATAAAGTGCGAAGTATGTTTTGTTTTCATTAAGACATAAGTTAAATTACCGTTTAATCCAAACATTGATTATATCGTTACATATTTCATTAATTTAGTGTGTATAATAATCAGCCATGTGTTGTTTAGATCACAGCCAGGTAGGACGAGATTAGGAGCCCACATAAAACGAAGAAAGGGAAGCCGGCAACGTCTCCTTGGACCCGGGTTCCAGCAGCTAAATCACAAGACACACGTTTTAGAGACGGAGGCAAAATTAACAATCACACACATAAACAAATTACCTCATCTTAACCAGAACACTTTAAATAGGTTACTTGCCAGGAAGCGGTCACAAAAAAAGTGACTTTTATATTGAATCTTTGTGAAATGTGAAGCCTTTTGTCTTTTGGGGGTTCAAAAGACTGAAATCTGATTGGCTTATCAAAACCTTTGTCTTTTTTGTACTAAAATAACCCAAAATGCTGTAAAACTGGAAGGCTCCCTAGGAACAAAAATGCCACGGGAACAATAGTGCATGTCATGCTCACCGCTAAAGATGAGAGAAAGTTTTTTACTATTGTAAATAGTCACATAATCTGAGAAAAATTATCGTTAATATTTATGCAAAGATTGTTGCAGATTGTTTTTATAGTACGTCCTGTTAGTAATCCGCGTTTTTTACGATGAAACTACTTTGGGATAAAGGACGTGTTTTCCTTCGTGGGACATTAGGAAGAGCATTCATCTTGCATAAGGCAATGCGGGGGTTCGATTTTAATCCCACGATATCCCTCTAAAAATAAGACAAAAATAAATAAAAATCTAGGCTCCTTCATGGTCTTTAAACAAATAGAAAATACAGACCAATTCATTATTTGCAATGTTGCTCATTGTTAGCCAAGTTGGTCAGAGGAACACTGCAAAAATATTGTTTTTTCATAGTTCACTTGGATACAATATCCTCCCCTTAATGCTTTAAATACTGTATTCCATTATTGAACGCTAAATATATCTGTTTGGTTTTGTAAACAGTTTCTATTGAAGCCATGTTTGAATAGGACTCACCTTTGGTAGTGGCGGTAGTGGCGGTAGTGGCGGTAGTTGATGTGGTTGTTGTGGGGTTGGTGGAGGCGTTGCTGACCACTCTGCCACCGGTGAGGTTAATTCCCAGTTTGTCGAGATCTGATTGTAACTGCCTTTTGATCCAGTCATTAACTACTGCATTATTTTCAAAGGCCTTCAAATCGGCCAAGTTGGTCCCAAGAAGACCTTTAACTTCGTCAACTGTAAGACCCTACGGACAGCAAAGCGGATGCGTATTTATACTCACTCTAAATGCAGAAAGCCGTAAAAAGGGACGCAAACCGTTACCACGAATCATGACTGACCTGTACAACACTCTGTGCCAGCTTAATGAACGTCGGCAGGTCCATATGGATGTCAGAGGCTGCCAAACTTTTGACGAAGTCAGAAGATGCACCTCCTGCAGCAGCACAAAACAGTGTGTTTGCTATAACTGAACTTTCAAGAGAAATTGTGTGTTTGCTGTTGCCGGTATGTGTGTGGCTGTCTGCTCACCCAGGTACGGCTGTAATAGCTGGTACAATGTCCTGGAGATAGTTGCTCTAGTGGGAGATGAAAACGCTTGAATGGCAATATTGAACCACACACTCAGTTTGTCGGTCGTGCAGTTTGACACATCCAGAGCGTCCGCCTGTCTGAAAGACAGAAAAGTGCACAAACTCTTTGTAACGCGTGAAGGAAACATGGCGACATATGCCTCATTAAGCTAAATTCAGACTGTAATAAATCACAGATATGTTTTACAAGAGGGGTCAGGCTGCCTTTTACAGACAAAATTAATCTAAAATACTGTTATTGCTCTTTTCTGATATGTTTAACTCCAGATGCTGAAACCAAGTCATTGTTTAACAAGTCTCAAGCCTTTCCATCTGAACCTCAACTGTAGACATATATGTTATTTAGTCAGAGTAACAACATATTTGAGATTTTTAGATGATCTGTAAATTTAGAAAACAATGAGAAAATGAATCCATAAGAAACAAAACAGATTATATCATAGAACATATTTCCCTGTTAGCCAACTCAAACTACATAAACCTAATTTTACTCGCTACTTTTTTTTAAACATATTTCATTTGTTTTTTTAACTGTACATATTCATTAAATCAAAAAGTAATTGAATTAAAATTAAACACTGAGTTTAATATCTTAAATTACAAAAGTGCTTCTTAATAACCTTTTGTGATGACGTTAATGAGACAAGTTTATTTCTAAGACATGGTTATGGTTTTGCTGTCGGACAACAGGCCATCCTCAGTTTTACTTCAGCCTAACCCTGATTATACAATAGGATTAAGAGTCAAACACAAACGACAGGTACTTACTTTAAACTATCCTGTGAAATGTTGCCAAGAACCTCAGCAGCCAGAGAGCACAGCTTTGGTCCTCCGATTGCATTGAGCTCTGTGCTGCCAAGTTTGTTGCCTTGCACACTCAAATACTTGGAGATTATAGCATTAGCCTAAAGCAGAAACATGCACTTATGTAAACAAACAGGACTGAAGAAGGCAAACATAGGCACAAAACCTATAGGGCCTGGTCATAAAAGAGTCCAAACTAGGATAAATAATTGCACTGTTGCTGGTGATCTACTGGATTGCCTACACAATTGTTCCCAAGTAGAATAGCGGTGTCCCGTGTGTGCTGCTCGCCACTATCACAAAGAATGCCGGAGAGCCGAGTGGTAATCAAAGAAAGGTTGAGTTAAAAGCCATAAAATTGGATGTATAATTATGATTACCAATGAAAGTAATCCATATTGTTTAAGTGTCTCAAAGTTGTAGCACAAAATGCCCAAAACATGTAAAAGCATAAAATGTTAAATCATAAAATAAGAAACCTGGAAGAGATGATAGGCAAAAATGAAGTTTTAACCAGCTGCACTAGTCTGAGTCTCTTACATGTGCTAAATATATATGCTAAGGCAAAACATTCTGTTTCAGGTTTTAACAAACCTCAGTGCGGGTGCCAAGGCAATACATTTCTATAAGCTTCCAAAATTGGACGTTCTGGTGATCAACACGTGTTTTGAAGGCAAACGTGCTAAAATGACCTCGCCTGCTCATTCTTCAGCCATCCTTTTTGCATCTGATCTGTTGATCCACGTGAACTGCTCACTCACCATGCTGGGGTCCCACTCTCCATTTGCTGTGTCCATCAAAGATGCGAGTGTGTCAAGCTGGGTGATGTTCCATGTACTGATCTGGTCAGCCGAGGCAACACGCGATGCTGGGCCTAGGACTTGAACCTGGTCTTCAGGGAGGGTGTTGACGTACGCCTGCATGCAGAAAGCAACTAAAGATTACACTGGCAAAATAAAATATAGACGAGAATAGTATTATCTTCGTCTGACCAATTAGTGAAAGGTTTCCATCTTTGCTCCATGTGAAACAAACAAACAAAATGGGCAACAAATCACGAAGTACACAACATGTAAGACAAAGAAATAAAAGACAATTTGGCTAGGCTAAATAAAAGGTAGCTACCAACCAAATATCTACAGTTCAGACGCTTAGGTAGGAAGTAGACTTAAAAAATGCACCTTGGAGGGAATTGTCATTAGGATTCAAATAAACAGTTCCTTATATAGGTTTACTTCAAAGTAGGATCGATATGGGTCCATAAGGGTCTAATTTTCTTAATACATTTATTGGAACAGGATAAGAAACATACGTTTTTCAGACATACATGGCGTGCAACATTAGTTTTTCCAGCCACGTACCCTATTTGGGTGAGAGCCGTGCACAGAATGGCTGGACAACTGCAGCATTAGAACAGATTTACACAAAATCGCCCTGAACTGAAACTCCAATTGGGACAACACATTTATTGCTGGCGGGAAACGCAGCTAATCAAATGCACTAGATACAGATGTACGGTGGTCTGATATCTGACTGGTGTTTAGAGCTAGCTTTTACGGTGGGTGGCAACAAATAAACATAATTGTAGACCCGTTTCACATCTTCACATTAACCATGTAAGTTTAACAGCACAGCACCTTTTTTTATAAATAAGACAACCAATAGAATAATCAACAGTTTGGAAATGACATATTATGTTAGTGCTGGATGTTTTACAACACCCTCACTACTTCATGTACAGTGACAGCCACACTAAATGGATCATGGTTTCTGCCGTCTCACCCACTCGCCACGCTTACCTCTTGCAGCTTGCTGAGAACAATCCTTAGGTATTCCACTTGGTCCACCTTCTGGATGATGCCGTCCAGGTTATCCCTGACGGTCGCAGCACTGAGACAGCTGTTGAACTGGTTGATGTCGCTGTAGTCGAAGGGGAAGGTTTCATCGCTGATAGTAACCTGGGTGATTTGTCCTACGGTGCACTCCGTGACTGATATGAGAGGAGCGAAAAGGGAAAGTCAATAAAGGACAAGCAATAAAAAATAAAAAAATTAAGGGACCAGCCACTGACCTGTCGCTCGCTTAACTCTGCCTCTGACAGATTGACTTATTGCCGCTTTCATTGCCCTCCTCTTTGCTCTACTGACGCCATTTGCGTTAAGAACCTTTAGGAAGTACTTTAGAAATGCACGATTCGTAGCCTTTGAACAGGAAAATTACAAATATAAATAAGTTTTAAAAATACCAATCATCTCATTTTGCAAGAGTACATGCACGAGCGACTCACTTTGGTAAACCTGTCGTAGAAACCTGAAGACATGTACAAAGGCAATATGTCAAGGCTCCTCAGAGTTGTGTCAGTCCAGGTTGAAGGAAGCCTGGATACAAAAAAAAAAAAAAAAGGGTGGAAAATTATCTTATTGGGAAATACACAAGAAAAAGGGAGTTCCGTGCTGCACTAGTTTACCCATATGTAGTGGTCCCACTGATCAGACGCGTTTCCACTGCGGCCGCTTGATCATCAGAGAGATCCTGGCAGGTCTTTAGTTTCTCCAAGATGGACTCATGGGAATCTTTGATGTAAGAAGGATTCAGGTAGCAGCACATGTTTCCCAGAACAGTTATTTGATCCGCAGTCAAGTTGGTGGTTGTTATTCCCTTTGATAAAAAGGCAGAAATTAGTAAAATATATTAAAATAAGCGTAAAGCTGGAAAACTTAGCTGCAATTTAACAAAACATTCAAACGTTTATGTTTTTAAAAAAAATCCTTATTTGTAATTTGTATTATGTTTCAACAATGCTGAGAATATTTGTAGAGCCTGACATTTTCAAGATAGACATGCTCTTAATAATTGTATTCAGATTTTGTCTGAATACAATTACCTTTTGTCTTGAGACATGTCTCAAGAGACATGTCTTATTTATGTTAAGACATGTCTCAAGAGACATGTCTTAACATAAATATAGTAAAGTTTTAAAATAAATGAAGTTTTAAACCCTGATAATATTTTTAGAAATTTTTCCATTCATATTTAGATGGTTTATCCTTGTTGATGAGCTCCAACATTTTATGCTTACAAAGCCACTTTGCCATCACCCTAATCTTTGATTCAAGTCAGGACTCTGGCCTGGCTTAGGCTCTCCAAAATGTCATAATTACTTCCAGTCAAAGGAAACAATAAAACGAGAAATTTGTTTGGAACATAAGTCCACCGGAATTATGAGTAATCTTGAGCTTATTTTTACAAATGCCAACCTAAACGATCAGAGGCCATGTTCACAAAGTTCCTATAGTCAACCTTTTCAATGACAAAAGCAGAGGAATTAGACCCACAAGGTGAAAGGTATTTTAAAATATATTATCCTCTCGAAGCTACTTAATGCAAACTCGGTTTGCCTTTATTCAGATGGATTTACCAATTAAATCCACCAGCACATTGTCACCACATACCTACAAACTGTACTGAAGGAGTCCTAATGCCTATATGAATTGGTGGTATTGTTTAGGATGAATTGCTCTTATAGTGCATGTACCTTAGAATCAAGAGTGTATAAAGTGGAAGAACTATATGTAAATTGTGCCAACATTATTTGCATCTCACCATTAAAGGTAACTGCTCTTGGCTATTGCTACCAAGTAGTCTAAACCTGTTTGTTGAATTCACCAGTATATAGGCCCAACTAGCCTGCCAGATCAGTTAGCTTATATATTTGGCATGCCAAGGTGAGGGAACCTTTATTTGTGAAAGACATCCAATTTTTTTGTGTGCCCTTACCAGGCAGCTCCTGGCATTATTGATCAGTGCCATTCGTTTGTAGCTGAGGTCTGAAGAGAAGACTGAGAAGTCAGCATCACTCAGCTGTTCAAAGTAGGGCCTGCAACTATCCTTGGGCACCAGCGAGTAACTGTGCAGGGAAGGGAGATCATGAAATCAGCAAACAATGGTCAATGGTCCAACTTTAACACAAATAAGACATAACAAGAGGCTTACTCATAGTACAGCAGCACATCTGGCGGGAAAAGTGCGAAGCTGGTTAATTCTGGATCTTCTCTGAGTTGGTTGTACATGCATGTCAGCTGATGCGTTAGGATACAAAAACATATATATCTGTTACTTATTGGTACTCTATGTGAGAAACAGTGACAATTGGCAGGTGTTCACAAAATTCAACACTGGTAGAAGTTTTGCAAAAAAAAACAAACAAAAACAAAAAAAAGGATTACTTTTAAAATGTAGAATCATGATTTACATGTTGTTAGATTTGATTGGTTTTTATATTAAAAGTGATCTGAAATGTCCAAGGCTAATGAAAAAGCAAAAATGGCACCAACCTATAAGAGGTGAATACCAGATCAAATTAGTAAATCTGTTGATTTGCAACTGATTTGGCATAAACAGTCTTTATTTTTTATTAAAAGAGTCTTCCGATTTCTCTCAACATCATAAATACCCCCCAACCCTCACCTGAGTCTCCACCAGTTTGACTTTAGCTTGGCCTCGGCGCCGGCAGGCTTTGACCAGATTTTTGACTTTCTTCTTGCTAATTGTGCTCACGCTTGTGCATGTGAATCCTTGCAGCACAGAGGAGGACATACTGCAAAAACACGCATACGCAGTAATCAATTTTAAGAAATAATACACATGGAAAAGACCACATACTCTCCATTGATGTCTTCCCGTTAAAAATCCTTTTTAAACGTACTTGTTTTCTCCTCCCAAGAAAGTCTCGGCATTTTCAGCGATAACACCAAAAAACAGCTCAACCTGCCAAATTAGTCATAACCTTAAGAAGTTGTTCTGAAACATCTCCTAAAACGTTTTAGTCATGATAAGTCTACTCTACCTGCTGCCGTATCCATTTTTTCCTGTTAACGTTTATGATGAGATCCGGGCTGGCTGTTAAGCTCTGCAGCAGAACCCGGGGTATCTCAGTCGCCAATTCGTCTGGAACGTTCTGGATGATGTTATGACTGTTGTTGTTAAAGGATATGATCTGCCAGAAGGATAGCGAACGTTGAGTTGTAAGTATTTCAAACCTAATTAAATTCAAGTTAAGGATTTAAAAGTCTTTCTGTAGTATAAATCCAAATAATGTTTTGGTTTTAGTTACCTTAACTTCGTTCTTCACTAAATCAATGTAATTCCTGAAAATAGCTTCAAGAATATTTAAGAAAACCTGTACCATAAATCACGCTGGCATACCTGTGTGACAAAAACCTGCTGGACGACCCGTGATGAAGACGTTATGTGTCCTACAACAGAGGGGTTTCTGGATGCTTGGAAAATCTCAAAAGCAATTATGTTCCTGAAAACTCTGGTCGGCACACCTATAAGAAGAGAGCCCAACATTGAAAGTGACAACGAGTCGGTGATCTGGTGAGATAAGGAAAAATGGCAGGACACGGGTTAGAGGGTATCATTTTTGGCATTAGGATGAAGCATGTTGACAGAGACAACGCTTTACCTGCATCCGTATCATCAGAGACGCAATGATGCTCCTTGCCTGTGCTTCGCTCCAGCCCACCACCTTGCTGAGAGAGTTGAGGGCCTTAAAAAGTTGCTCGGGATTTATGGCCTTGATCTGGCCCGTAGACATGCTGGTGCTTTCATTGCCGAGGGCGATAATGGTGTTTGAGTCAATGTTTGACCCAAAGGTACTTGTCACAGCAGCAGAAATCTACAAAAAATAAAATAAAAATGTGCCTTTATTTTTTATTTCCTTTTTAAGGGACACAAACAGGAAATCGTATTATACAGCAAATTTGTCTATTTAGCTTATTTTTTTTGTGCACACTAATAACATTAAGTCACGTGGGATACTATGAAAAACTATGAAATATTTATTTCTCTTGAATAAAAAAAAAAAAAACAACAATAACAAGAAACTGCCAAATGAATTTCCCACTGCAATAGTTCACATGATAAGTGCTTTTTACCTGTGGATCGAGGTCGACACAGACGATGATGAGGTTCTGCAACAACATCATGCTTTGTTGTGCGGTCAGCTGGGTGAATGCCATAGGATGAGCAACGCACCGGCAGAGCAGAGGAAGACTGTGGAGAATATGATAAAATAATCAAGTAAATGTAACAAATAAAATAAAAATACACTACATATTTGTTACACCAAACTGACTGGTGTTAAACTCACAGAAGTGGGTTGAAGTTAATGTCCTCCCTGTAAACCAGCTCGGTGTAGAAATCAGTGAGGTTCTTGGGTAAAGCTGAGTGGTTGAGGAGTGCGATGTTCAAAGGGTTCACTGTGAACACCTGGAGAGTCTATTAAAGAGCAGGGACAATAAAATCAGCGTTTCTTATATCTCTTTAACCTATATTCATCCAAAATTGATGGCATCCTGATTTTGTACCTGATCAGATCCAAAGGTCTTAAGAATATCCAGAGTGAGGAATGGCATGAATGGGCCGATGTACTCGGCAAACCATGCTGTAGAGTTCAGTTTTGGGTCTTTGGGGTCATAACATCTCGGTGTTGCTACAGCGACAGGTTGAAAAAATTATATAAAACGCATGAAAGTTTGATTCACCATCAGAGAACTACAATGTTGTTCATCACTAAACTCTGATCAACTCTACACATTTGTTGAAATATGTGAAAACAGTTCATTTAGACGATTTGCAGGAAAAAAAAAGAAAAACTTACATAATATTAACTAGTACTACCTAAACACAAAGGGGGATACTTATGATGTACCCACAAGTTAACAAAAGGGTAGTTTAATCAGGAGAAACATGTTCAGAAAATGAAAATAAATATGTATATGTAACCTGAATTTTCCTTTTCAGGACACTTTTGTGACATTGGGCATTTAAGGTTATTAGATTAAGTGTTTATATAAACCCAAGTACTTATTGGCTTCTAAGAGGGGTATCTATGGGAGGAAACCCACAAAATATGTATATTGTACTGTATGTGGTACTTAAGACTGGGTTTTAACACGAGAGGACTTTTTGCAGCTGTATTTAACATGTAGTTATTGGGATACCCACATAACACCTATGGGACTACTACCTAGCTACCTATCTTACCTACGGAGAATACAAACATAATGTTTATCTATGTATTACCAAGTTAATTGTGTGCCCAGGGTGAACCCTTTGTACGTATAAGTAATATGTATCGATACCTTAAATTTGAAGTTAATGAACAATAGGTAAAGAATCGTTCGCTGTTACTTTCAAACTGACCTGATTTGAGGTAGGCCTCGATGGTGTTGAACACATCTTGCCGCACAAAATCTACTGAATTGTAGTTGAATTCACCAAGAACCGAGACACTGAAATAGCCCAATATTCAATCAGGACACAGAAATGCAAAAGAAAAAAACAAATGTATTTAGAACAAAAACCTGCTCCAGTACTTACAACTTCTGGAAGGCCAGACATGAGCTGTTTTGTAGAAAACCTGGACTGATCAGACTTTTTGAGAGGAAGACCAAGTAGTTTTGGAGACGGCGATCAAACCAAGCGTTAACCTCCGACCTATTGGAGCTGCTGAGGACTGTGGGCCAAACACAGGACAGAGTGGGACGACGGACAGCATCTGGCAAGGACTCCTGTGGTGAAAAAACGGTTGTTGTGTTTGTATTTATGTTCCTTAATTACATGCTTGAGATTCAATAAGTTGTTCACATACGGTCTCCAAAAACTCTGGTGTTCGGTCATAGTTGCTGTAGAGATCACACAGCTGGGCTTCGGTGTCAATAACATTTGGGCGACGCAACAAATTCCCGATATTAGATGGTGGCATGGAGTTCAACAGCTGGAAAACCAGAAGTCATATAAAGTAAGTCATGCTGCTTTGTCCTAAGCTGTATTTATACCTGACATCTTTAATCTTAGCACACCAGCTTCTTTTGGTCATTAGGCATGAGGGACAGGAAGGTTGTCAGCCCGGGGAACTGGAATCCCATGAATGAGTTCTCGATGAAGGTGTAGAAGCTGCTGCCACCATAGCAACGGAGAGCTGGAGGTCCTGTCAACAGCACAAGATTAGTGATGAGCAGTCCGGGGAGGCAGGTGAAGTATTGCCCTGAGAATAGCTACTAACAATGAATCAATTTTGTCCACCACTTGAATTTGACATAAAATATCTTCATAGATAAATTTGAAGATCTTCATGGTCAAACTGGCTGAATTTACACAGTGCCCTATTGGAATACATTGAAGAACTACATGGTGAACCAGTGCTTTGCTCTGTCCATGGAGAAGAGTAGATGCATTGGCTTCATATACAAATAAAGGTGAGATGACAGACAATTCTCAATCGTATTAAATAAACAAATGAAATAAAATGTAATATTAAATTAAACATTTTTCATTTTCTTTCAACTGTATGTTTGAACACTAGCAGATGTTTGAACACTAGCAGACTTACATACATATATCTACTATGTAATCCTACTGATTATATATTAGTCAGCTCTCATTCAATCTATAAGTAAGTTAATTTCTTATCTTTTTACCTGTCAGAGACGAAATTATGTTTTTGTAGATTTCTGTCTGTGAATCCGCGCCGAGTGTGGGGATTGTTGAGTTAAGAAGCATTACACTGAAACAGACAAACAAAACAAAAAAAGTCAGAGAAAATGTGACACAAAATCCCCCTAAATTACGGAAAAACAGCCCCATCTTTTCTTACAGGCTTCGGAACAACCTCTGGTTGAAGACACAGATTTTGGTGTATTTAATGATTTTTAAAAGCAAAACGATTCAAGGGTTTCATTTTGCTTTTTTTGGCATAGGAAAATATTACCTGAATACAATTTCCATCTTTAATAGCTTTTGACATCTTATAACATTGTAATTTATAACAATTTATTTTTCTAATAAAAAGCTCAAGCTCTGTAAGAGTGAATATGAGTATGTGTGAAAATCAGTCCTCAATCTTTACCCCTTAATCCAAAATTGATTTAATAACTACTTTGACTTGCCCATACAGAATACCTTGATCTAGTCAGTGTCGGGATAATTTTCTTTCTGGAAGATGAACTTTAGCCTCTTACCCATCTTCTTCTTTTGGTAAAAAGCAACCTAGCAGCATCATGAAACTTTGTTTTCACTTTGGGGATGGTTCGATATACTGGTTACAATTACCTGCATTACTAGTTTCCTCCCCAAGTCGCTAAAAAAGGTTTTTTTCTCTAACGTGAACAAAGGTACTTTTATCTACAACACGTCTAGCTTTTCCCCTACATTTCTTATTGAAAACCTAAACTGGGATTTGAAGAGTAGATAACTAATGCTTCAATTGTGATGGACCTTTTGGCCTGGAATGCTGCTTTTGGTGGAAAAACATCAACATGATGTGAATGCTTACCGTTAGGTTAAGTAAGTGGGGCTGAATAAAAATGCACAACACACTTTTCAGACTTTTTCCCTCCACTTTATAACAATGAACTACTTTATGTGTGTCTGCCACATTATCTTTCAAGATAATCCATTAAAATTGGTGCTTGTCATGTGACAAAATCTGAGGAACTTCTGAATGTATGAATAGTTGTGAACAGGATGTGATGTTTGTGGCTTTCACACTTACCCCTGATTCTCAATGCTGCAGTTCCTTCCCATCAGTATCTGAAAATATGGGTTGACATGGGAGGGTATCAGATTGATGAGCAGTGGAGGCAGTCGAGACTGGAGCCAGCTGGATACCACTGTATCTTCCACTGAGGGACGGGACAGGTTTGCTCGGTCGAAGACAACCCCCAGCATAGCAGACCTCACTGTAGGGGGCACCGTCTGTTCTTTGCCCTACAGAGAAAAACCCCACCAACAAAAACACATTGAAAATCACAAACTATATATAAATGAAACATTTTATTGTGGAACTATTTGCTTAAGATTCCTGAACCATGCTAGCACAGTTACGGTAAGATAAGTACACGTACCGCGATGGCGACTGAGAACTCATCAAAGAATAAGGCCAGCATTTGGTCAGGTACGAACTTCATCACCATGGTAACCTGTTCAGGAGATGTGAGCTGGCCAGGTAGCGCCGCCAGCTGTTCGATGGACAGCAGTGCCAGGGCCTCAATCTGCGCACACACACAAATGCAACAATATTTACAGTAACACCAATAGTTTACAGACAGAACATTCTCATACAATGTGCTTTACATCTGCTACAAGCGTTTGATTTTCTAGGTACATAACAAAATATGACTATAAGTGTGAATAACAAAAAATAAAAAAACAACTTAAGTTAACATTAAAAGAAACCATATAAAATAACTTACTGGTACAAATTTGGGGTAGAGCTCCTGAAGGTTTTCAATGGATAAGAGGACAGAAAACACTCCCAGGTTCTTCTGTAGCCATTCACCACTGTTTCTTGTATTGGAGCTGCAGGCGGGATCTGAACCAAAAAAGATAAGTCAAATCCTAACCCTTTTAAAAGAGATGTGAACTACTTGTGTATAATTTAGTATTGCATCAGGTTGAGAAAATTATATTGAGACATTTTTCAGTCAGAACAAGTAAAATGACATGTTTATTTTTGCAGGTTGTTGACCTGAGACGTTTACTTCAGTGAAGGCATAATTTACCCTTTAGTGAAATAAACGACACTGCTGAATGCTACTGTCACTTTAAGAGATTTTGACGTTTCCTAGTTTTTAGGAATGATCAGTAAAACCCTTTGAAGTTCTTTTTCTCGAAAGAATAACTCATACATATTTAGCCGACTTAAAAAAGAGACAAAAGCCTCATTAGGCCAGGAACAGTGTGGTTGCAGCTTCCTACCTGCTGTATCGTTCCGTCTCAAAAATACTCCAATGAAGTGAGTGAAGACAGACATCTGCCTTCCAAGCATCATGTTTGGCTGGATCTCACTCAATAGCTCCACGCTGATGATTAAGAAGTCAATTGATTATCACATTTTTTAGGGGATATAAATAATGTTTTTCTAAATCATTAATAAAGGATGAAGGCAATAATATTTACATATGCTGGTATGTGCTGCAGTTCAGGGCATTTATGGCAAGACACGAAAGGAAGTCTTGTGACACAAAAGGCAGGAACGGACGAAGACGGCCGTCAAACCACTTCTGGATGAAGGCGGGATCATTGAGGGTGACAGTGTTGACAAGATCCAGCCGTAGTTCTCGTATTGAATCCAGGATCATGGAGGCAGAAGGATTGTTGGGATTTAGCATCTGTAATAAAAAATGATCAAATGGGAATTTATCTTAGTAAATTTTTGTTTTCTTACAAAAATAAAAGCACTTACAAAACAATAGTCCTCAATCTTTTTCAGACATCTTTTTACAAGTGTCCCATACTATATAACTTACAATATACTATACAAACATACTAAAAAACCTTGCTGAAAAGCCATGCACAATATCAAACTTTATATAAAGATCTATAGTGTTGATTCTTCTAAAGGTAAGACTCCTCAAAAGTTAATAAAGATCAGCTTTTCTAGGGAATATCCTTGACAGCAGCACACTGGCGTCATCCAGAAGAAGAGAAACATTTACAGCAATAAATATTTCCAAAGACTAAAAGATTCTCCCAAACTTAGGAAAAAAGACCATACTGTATATACGGGTCAGGAAAGCTGCAAATATGTCAAAAGAGCTGCAGAAATCTTCAACAGGCAAAATACTTTTACTACATTTGACTGAAATATCCTATATGATTAAGTTAAAAGCAAGGAGTATCCAAAACGGAACTAACAAACAAAAAATCTAAGCCTTAATCAAATCACCTAAAATATAGTAATGGAATGTGTTACACTATAACCTAAATGGTATTGTATTAATTCTAAATCATAAGAAAACAATTAAAAACCCACAATTATTAAAACCACCATAGGAACAACAAATCTATGGTTCATAGGGTTGGCTGTATCATGCTTTAGGGGAACTTCTTTTCAGAGGATACTCGGGTTTAGTTAGGATGAATAAAACCAAACTCTAAAGGGCTCAAGCAGGCATGCAATTAAAACAATGAATGGCCAACTTTGAAATAGCAGGAATAAGATTTTTTGCGAGCAGCTGACAAGAAGTAGGTTTGCATCTATCTAACCGAGTCAAAGCTTAATTTTTTAGGTTTTCATCCAAAGTGGATCTTTGTTTTTTTCAAATAGATTGCTCAGAATGTTTGTCATAATAACAGTGGAAAATATTGGTAAATTATTTATCATCATCAGTAATTTAACACTTTGTGTCATAACCTAAAGTCAGTCTTACAGTGCTGCTCAGCTGATCCAGAGCTGCATCCAGAACCATAGATGTTTTGGAGAGGAGCAGCTTCCAGACGGGTTTGGAGCCGCTTGAGTTGGAGAGCCTTTCACAACTCAACAGTGCTGCCAGATCGGCTGCTGATAATCTTGACAGCTGGTGAGGTGAATGAAAACAGATAAGATGTTGAACAATACGTGGAACCATTTTACCCCAGCTAATAGTTAATAATATGATATCTTACAGAGGCACAGGCAAATTCCTCAACAGAGAAACTGCAGAACCGTCCAGCCATCGTTCTGCTGTCTAAGTGGGTCTGAAGCGCTTTGCTGTCATACAAGAGTATAATTGCTTCTTTAATTTAACACGAACCTTTAATGGCAAAATGTGACAAAGTGTTTTAAAACCCTACCTGTTGACTCCAGCACATATATCTGTCTCTGCAAGAAGTTACAAGTTAAAGTGTTAATATGACAGTGATAAATAACGGTTATTATGAAGTGAGAGGAAACTTACCATTTGTCAGTGTTACATTGCACTACACAGAAGAAATGTTTTAAATGTTATGAATATTTACATAATGTAAGCAAAAACCAAAAATTGCACAACTTCATATATATTTACCTCTCCACTGTATACGATGCAACCTGTAAAAAAAGCATAAAATAATTAAAGTAATTAAAATTCATCTTAATTAAAGTACAGATTATGGAACAAATATAATTGACATGAATTTAGAATCATAAAATCATTTCTTGAACATAACATGCATTAACTTTGCATTTTGAGTATTGCATGTCTCATTACTTTTAAAATGTTACCAAAAACTTAGGAAATAAATATTTATTATACTAGTAAATCTTAAATCAAAGATCTAACATGTATTTAAAGTTGTTCTAAAAGTTTGTTGGGAGAATAAGGGAAATTTATATTTATTAGGATCAGATTATAGATGAAAATATTTTCATGCTGAATTATTTCTTTTTTTTATACTCTCACCCAAAGGTAGTTGTTTGAATAGAGCCAAGTTAGCCTGTGTGATGGCTGAAGGAGCTATATTGATGGCGTCGTCCAGTCTGATGAACCTGCAAGTCAAAACATTTAGAATTCAGACTAGAAATTGCACCAAATCTATGTGTGTCAATAGCCCCAAAAAAGATTTCCTCAGAGAGATAACATTAAATAATAAAAAATATCAAGACATAAGTATAGTAACCAAGTTTGTCTCGTGGACCATTTTGCTGAGATAACTAACTATTTTAAGATCTGCCCACAATTTCTTTTCCTTTATATTTTTTCTCACAGGCACAAATGTAAGCTAACTTTCAGCAGCTGAAATCCTGAAGACATAATTACTGTGTCCTGCTCCTATTGTTACATTACCATGCATTACCTTCCGTAGACCAACACCATCACAGATTTACTCACAGTGTTTTGTAGGATGAACAGGAAAGTGTTCCCTGTTTGACAAAACAAAGAGGAGGAAATTGAATTACCATCCTAAATATATAGTCTTCCAACATCCTTAATAAAAGTACTTTTTACCATTTGGGCGAACATGACAAGAGAGTTCAGGAACTCTGTGAATCCTCTTTCCTCTGGTGCTTCAGTCATGTAATCAAAGAGTTTGTTAATGACAGCGTCCGTGTTTGCAGGAAGAGTCAGACCCAGCAGCTCCACTCTCTGATTTGGTGTGAGGACCGGTATGACTTCCAGCTATAAAAAAGAAACAATAGATTTTGTTAATCTCATCTTATTTTAAAAAGCGATGATTGTTTCTGACAAATCTGAGCCTCACAGGGTTGAAGAGTGAGTTGAGATTGATGATGTCGCTGACGAGCAAAAACTTGGAAAATGGACCCAAATTGTCGGTCAGCCACTGTGCGCTGTTGTTGAAGGAGGACACACATCCTGGACCTGGAGCAGATCAAGAAGATGAAATCTTTATCTTAGATGTACAATATCTCAAATATACTATATATATAAAAATGATGAAATATAAATGCATGTTTCTTAAAAAGTGAGTACCTGAGTAAGGTTTTCGAAGGAAATGAAGGACAAAATCTCTCAGTACCACATGCTGTTGATCCAAGGGCATCTTGTCAAAGTTTTGAACAAATACGTGAAGTCTAAGGAGAAATACAGCAATGTGTTATTGGAACAAATTATGACACTAAATAAATGCATGCCAAATTATAGAATTGTTTAGTCAACTATTATTTACCCTTTATTTATTATGTTTCATGATATCAACATACAATGCCTACTTAAACTGGAAACACAGCTTGGTTGATTCTATGATAGAGTTTGACTCACATTTGCTGGTATGATGAACA
>JAVLVB010000408.1:4951703-4962565 GCA_032876305.1 Orestias chungarensis | reverse complement strand
ATATATATATATATATATATATATATACATATATATATGCATCTGGTGTCAAAAATCTTAATCTCAAAAGTAATAATTCAGATTTTGATGAATCCCAAAAAACTCACGGAACAACTTGTTGGTTTAAATAAACGTTTAATTTCAACATTCAACAAAACCATCAGTTATGTTTCATAATCACATTATTAATAAAATCAACCTTTGACCTTTTATAGGGGAGTCCAGTTCAGTTACTGTTGTAAAAAAGTAGCTCAAATTTATTAATCCGATCATAATAAACCATAGACAGGTGGGTGGGGCTGAGATGTGGGCGGGGCTAATACAAGCAGAAGGTTCAAAATGACTAAACTGGATCTGATCATTTCTGTTGTAAAACATACGTCCAAACTCCATCCTGCAGGTCTCACATCCGTCCACCGTCCGTCCTCAGCAGGGTGGAGATGTCTCTGGTTCTGTAGCGTCAGATGTTTGTGATCCAGACTCTTAACAGCAGTTTTCACATTCATGGTTAATCTGGATCTGCTGAGTCATCTGGATTTTACAACTTAATCTTTGGAGACGGTTGGGGTCACCGGGGGGTCAAGCGAATGCTTTTAACATTTTCACTGGACGTTCTTCTCACTCTTCTAAGATTTTGTGTATATGTATATAAATACATAATATTAACACCGATAAAATGTGTGTATTGTTTTTAAATATTTAAGCGTAATCTAATTAAAACCAGCTTGGAAATCTGGCTGAAAGTGAATTTTTGTCTCGTTTCAAGTGAATCGAGACGTTTGGATTTAAAGACTAGACAGAAATATTTGGTGAGATTTGATTTTTCTGCATTTTTACTCCAACTAGAATAACGACTTCCAACGTTTACTCGAGTAAAAGTACGTTAAAATACGTAGTGCTAATCTTACACGACTACAACTTTAGGGGAGGCGGAAGCGTCCACTCTGATAGATCTATAGCAACTAGACGCTACAGCGTCTGTTCTCCTACAGACATGTTCATTCAACCGATGCTCGTTAATCGACTGATTCAATCCTGAGACGGACATCTCGGCTGAAGAAGACACAGCAACGGAAAGTTGAGTGGAAGGACGAATAGCCAATTTGAAGGAGATTAAAGTTAGCGAACCGGAGCTGCACTGAAAAAACGTAAAACCTCACCAACTATCCAGTTTCACTTGAAACAAGACAAAAATAACTGACAGTAACTTTCCGGCTGGTTTTAGGTTAATACTGATTAAACGTTTTAGTACGAATACCAGATTAATTCATTAAAAGCTGTTTTTCTACATCCTCGTCTGTGCAGATCGGAGCGCCGCTAGCTTCGGCCGCAGGTGAGTCTGGTTCTGGTTCTCCTCCCCTGACCCGGTCCAGAGGTCAGAGCAAAGTGTGAAGCGTCCACAGGGAAGCCATGTTGCTCCTCAGTGGGCGGGGCTTCTGCTCTCACATTAACGTCGTGCTAAAACGTTGAACAGCTTCGTTTGGTTAAAGGAAACATCTCTACAGTTTTACATTAAAACATTCAAATTCAGATATTTTTAGGAATGTTAATCTAGTTTGGTTCTTAAAAAGGTAGAAAATGTTTTCATGCTATGAAATATTAAAAACAACTGATGAGTCCTTTTATCATCTTAGAAAAATCCGTAATAAAAATAAGTTCTATGTTTCTCACGTGTATTTTACAATATATTTTCTTCTCTGTCCGTTCTGTCCTCGGGTACGGAGGGACATTTGTCCCCGAATTATAGCAAACAACGAAGACGCTTCAAAGACAGGAAAAAAGTGAAAGCTAAATCTAATTTCATGCAGTTTGTTGTATTTAAAGTTTTTTGAGCCAATGTCGACGCTTCGTGTCCAAACTAACCAATAGAAACGCGCCACGCCCTCCGAAGAAAGCCACGCCCACAGAACTTGGGAACATGATTGGTTAAACGGGATTTGAAAAGAACGGAGTTTGAAATATGTATTTATATATATATATATATATATATATATATGTATTTGTATATATATATATGTATACACATATACAAATATATATATATATATATTTGTGTATATATATATATATTTATTTTTTATTTATTTATTTATTTATATATATATATATATATATATATATATATATATATATATATATTTATTTATATATATATATTTGTATATATATATACGTATACACATATACAAATATATATATATATATATATATATACATATATATATTTATATATATATATATATATATACATATATATATTTTTTATTTTATTTTATTTATATATATATATACAAATATATATCTTCCAAAATAACAATAAAACAATTTGTGAAAGAATAATAAGAAAAAACTGCATGAATTTAGATTTTGCTGCTGTAAACAAACAAGTTTTCTGGACGGTTTTTCTTCTTTCCTCTTTTTTTAAACGGTTCCTCGCTGGGAATAACTTCGGAGCCCCCCACCCCCCCCACCAGGAGCGGGGCTCTACAGCGGACATTTGGAGCAGCCGCACTCCAGCGCCGTCTCCATCTCCTCCGAGTACGACGAGCTGTCTGTGCAGCGGAAAACCACCTTCCGCCGTCGAGTCTTGGTGACTCCGCAGCAGACGCCAGGGGGCGCCGCCGCCTGGCAGGACCGGGGGCAGCTCATGCGGGGGACCCTGCTGGTAGAGGTGCACGTCCTCAGGGCCTGGTGGCGCTTCAGCTGCTCCCGCAGCATCTCGCCCCGGCAGCTCAGCCCTGCTCAAACAATGAGAAGACGACCAGCTTAGGCGTCGGGGTCGGAGGCGCCTCCTACCGGCTGATCCGTAGACATACCTGTGCCGCAGTCGGGTCCGGTGTAACCCGGCGGGCAGTGGCAGCTCGCCGCTCCCGATTCTGAGGTCCGACACTCGCCGCGAACGCACAGACCGCAGGCGGGTCGGTCGCAGAGCGGACCCTGGAAGCCTTGGTCGCACCGACAGACGGACGAATGACCTTTAGCCACGCAGGTACCGTGGACACACCTGAGTGGGCGGAGTCAAGTTAGAGGACGCAGAGTTGCAGGCGGTAAGTGTACGTACATCCAACACGCTTCTAACAGACTGGGAAAGTTCTGTGACGGGGTTCTGGTCAGGCTCACCTGCTGTTCTGACAGGGATCACTGGGGGGCGGTTCATCACACAGCGTCCCGGTCCGACCCGGCGAGCAGCCGCACGTCACCCCGCTCGCCTCGCCCTCTCTGCAGGTGCCGGGCTCGCACACGCGGCAGGAGTGGCACCCCACCAGAACCGCTGGACTCTGGAAGAACACAGATCAGAATGACGCGTCGCTCGGGTCGATGGGCGCACCCCGTTGACCATGCTTGTTCTAACCTCAGCCTCCACCCCGGGAAGCGCCACCGCCGAGGTTCCAGAGCTCAGGTCCTGGGTCTCTCCGTCGATCCGAACTTTATGGATGCAGCCATTAAAGGCCTGAGGGGAACGATCCGGTACGGGACGCAGACCCATGGCCGCCACCTGGGGGGGAACACCTGTGGGCGGGAACATCGTAGGTCAGAACTGTGACCTAGTCTCAAGGTCTAAGATCTGCCGGTGGAGAAGGAGGGAAACGTTTAGACCAGCTGTGGCCACAGTTTTGGAGCTTGCCAGCTACTAAAAAGATCGTAAGGAATCTACAGGCCCCCCCTCCGCTGGCCGCTAACACCACAATCGCCTATTTATTCATTATCATTTAAACCATTTTAATTGTGTGTTTTGTCCTTTTAGGATGACGTATAACCCACTGTGGAATGTGTGGTTCTCCCCAAGCACAAGCATACGCGGATAAGTCTATAAATACATATATATATACACATATTACAGTAGAGTTCAGGGGGGTTTGGTGCTGCCCCGGCCTCTACCTCCTCTAGCTCTGCCTCTGCTAAAAAACACTCTGAGATGCTACGATACAATGTCGTTTGCTAAGTCGGCCAACGCAACGCTAATGTACAGTTAGCGTGTGTTAACATGCTTAAATGCGCATCAGTTTGCTGCCTGGTATGTAAATTAAAAAAATAAACAGGAGAATGAAAGCGGTCATCTACTTCCTTTAATGCAGTGCAATCGACCAGCCGCTCGCGATCGACGATTTAGGACGATCAGTTTCTTATTCATGATATCCCAAAATAAAAGGGAAGTTGTATAACTAATAAATATAAAAATATATTTTAAGCCCCCTTTCAGTAATAAAAATCTATTTCATCTTTGTTTGTTTTTAGCAGGTTAAACTTTAAATGTTAGCACTCCCGGATCAAAATAACATCTATATTTAACAAACAATCTTAAAATGGTTCCTGCTTCAGCTCATTTAGCAGCAGTGAGAAAAACCATCCTGTCTGGAGAAATAATAGACAAAAGAAAGATGTGCCATTATGAATCTGTTAGCATAGCTAGCTTAGCTACAGATTAGCGTTAGCCTACATTTAAACAGCAACGTGAGACGTGCATCATAACTGTGCAGCAGAGGAAGCCGGACGTGGTAAATCTGGACTCAAACAATGTAAACGACCTGGGAGTTCCTATTTAATTAGTGGTAATAAAACCACGCAAACAAAACAACAAACAATCTGAACTGAGCATCAAGACCTGCTGTGAAGACGTAGCCTACGTTTTGCCTCCCTTCTCTCTAATATTTAATTATTATAAAGCATTTAGATTTTTGTCGTTTTGACTGGTTTTGGGTCTGATTTTATTTGGAGGATCAGTTAAACGAAACCGCCTCACTGCTGCCCCCTGCTGGGATCCATGACCCAAACAGAAGTGGACCCGGCCAAGTGTGAGTGCTGCCATACCCCCGACATAGAGCTGGGTGTTGTGATCCATGGAGGGCTGCCGGGTCAGCTTGCCCAGACTCTTGGGGGCGCCGTTGTCCACCACCAGGCTCAGCGAGTGGTTCTGGATCAGCAGCTCCACGGTGTGAAAGAGTCCGTCGTTCACCGACTCCACGCTGCAGCAAACAGGCAAACAAGCAACAGTGGGGTTCTGATCCGGATCCAACACAATCAGCAGCACCTTGAAACATGTTTCAAAAGTGGGCAGAAGATCATAAATAACTCCTGAAACAATAACGTTACATTAAAACCACGTTCACGTTTTTTTGTGTTGTGAAAATCTCTAGGTTTCAAATGTCACGTGACCCTCTTCCCATTGACAAAACTAGAGTTGGATCCAAAATGACCAACTTTAAAATGTCATGGTCACCACCCATAAGAAACATAAATTACTATTATTTATACCTTTTCTTTCCTAATTTCTGTTTATGAAATGTGTTATTTTCTTGCAAAAAAACTGGCACAGATTTCTTCCCGTAGATTTAACCTGGCTCAGGTAAACGGGTCAGACAGGTGAGAGCCGCCCACCTGTAGACGGTTGTGGGCGGGAAGTTGGCGAGGTCATAAATGAGCCGGATGTGTCCCTGGTAGAGCTCCAGCGCCAGCGGGTCGTTGTCATCCTTGTACAACAGGAGGCCGTTGTCTTTCTCTGTGGCAACCTGAGGAGGAAGAGGAGGAGGTGAAAAGAACATTAATCTGGTCAGAAATTCAACCTCAGCTTTATTTCTTTCAGGGTGGATTAATTATTAAACATCATACAAAAAAGGTTCAAACTTAAATAGAATTTCTCCAAATTTAGGCTTGGCTGACATCGACGATTCTGGCATCTGAAAGGCTGCTAACTAGCTTGCTAACATGAATACTAACATGCATGCTAACCTCACACTAACAGGAATGCTAATAGGCATGCTAAAATGTGCGCTAACATGTGTTCTAAAATCTACGCCAGCATGTGTTCTAACATGCATGCTAATATATATGCTAACATGCGCGCTAAAATGTGCGCTAACAGGAGCACTAGCATAAATGCTAACATGCGCGCTAACGAGTGTTAATATGCATGCTAAAATGTGTGCTAAAATGCGCACTAACATGTGGCACGTGTTCTTTATGCAGAGCTAAAGAGCAACTAAAACCCAAACCACTCTTTGTTAATTAAATTAAAAAATGTCCTCATGTTACTGTGAAAATTGTGACATTTTCCTTCTAATTCTGCTGGATTTGACTAAAACCGTAGCAGTTGTTCGCTTTCTAGGCTAAACGCTGGCGGTTGATTGTTTCTAATAGGAAAGCAAAAGTTCGTTCCATTTCTGCGTCCTCCTCCAACCATTCAGGCATAACTGGAGATACTTTAGATCTAAAACTTTAAACTTCCTCAAACTTTGTTACTGTTTGAAACGTTAGCCTGTTAGCATCCTGCGGCTAGCGTCAGAAGCTAAAGCCGAGCCCCTCAGGCTCTCTGCAATGCTGCTAAAACATTAAACTATTTTTTGTCAAGTTTCCTAAGCAAACATCTTTATTGACTTCAAACAAGAGAAAACGGACTTCAGATAATTTAGCATATATTAAAGTTTGTTTTAGGGTCAATGTTCAACTTCATACATATATGGATTCAGTTTTTGAACACAAAACGTAAATTACTCAAATCAAAATGCAACCAAAAATATATTAAAATGTTGTTTTGATTAATAATTTTCATTTTTGTTTTGGTTTCAGATTTTAAATGCATTCTTTACTCTTGCACTGATATCTGAACTACTTTCTTTCCAATGAAACTTTTCCAGGATTCTGGATGTAAAATCAGGAGCAGCGCAGTCTGAAAACTCTCCGTTCCTGTCTAGCTTAGCGAAGCTTTTACTCGAAAGTGGAAGCGAGGTCGTCACTCTAAAAGCTTTAAGATCTAAGCAGAGTCAAGACATGCTAACAAGCAGCTGAACGAAGAGATGAGCAGGTGACCAGGAGGGGAAGGTGTTAGAGAAACAGAAAACAGCATCCAGTGGTGTAATAAGAACCGACGCTCTGCTGACTCGAGGTTTCTCCATGAAAACGGAAACAACCGTGCAGCAACATGCTAACAAACAGCAGAAGCAGGTCATGAATTTATATAAGCTAACTATGACCTCTGACCCCAACCATCACCAGTTCAAGCCTAAATCTAACCCTAACTCAGGTCACAACATAATCACCCACTTGACCCGACCCTGAAACTGCGTTTGACCTCATAGGAACCAGCGCTTTGGTCCTCACAAGGATAGTATTTGTTAAACAAATCCCCACAGTTTAGTTGTTTATTTGTTTGTTTGTTTATACCAGATTCTAAATGTCAACAATGATTAATTTAAACAAAAGCTAACAAGGTCCAAACTCTGTAAATAAAGCAAACATTCACAGTAAAAACATTAATTTCTCATGTCGGAAAGAAATTGATCACTTCTTTATGTTTTTATGGAGATTTCCATCCAATAAAACTATGAATCTATGGGTGATAATAATATTTCCCAGATTAACGAGAGAACTGAAACTTGCCTGGAGTTACTAATTTCACTTAAATGACTCCCTAACGTTGTTTATGTGAACATTTTCTTAGAATAGAGAAACATCTGAAAATAAAACCGCAGCACAATAATCAGTTGGACGGAGGTCAGAGGTCAACCGCCCCCCACCTGCAGTGAGACGTGAGCCGTCGGCCGCAGCTCGGCGCCGTGCAGCTCCACGAAGCCGTCGCGGCCCAGGAAGTGAACGGTAGCGATTTTGGCGCACTTGTTGCCGTAGTAACCGGGCGGGCAGCGACAGACGGGCTCGCCGTCGGCCACCAGGCACTGGGCGCCGTTCTGGCAGTCGGACTGGTCACACGGGCTCGTCTGCAGCAGGATCATCGGTGGGGGGTTCTCGCAGAACAGCCCGCTGATCGAGAGCAGATTAGCAGATTAGACCAGATTAGCAGATTAACAATCTAAATGTTGGTTTATGTTCTGCTGAAAACATCTTAGAACCAATAAGAACGAACTTACGTACAAGGAGGTTTTGAACAACACATAGGAACTTGTTTTAAACCATAAAATAAAAACTAGCAGATGTCTTTATTATCCAGTTTTTTTTTTACTCTTTTAAGTGAGCGAATCTGCTAAAGAACAGAAGTTTTCAATCCATATTTAGGAATTATTCAAACAAATCTTGCTGTAAAAACCGCTTATAACTTTGAATTAGGTTTGAATTAGAAACCAAAACAAAAAAAAGAAAGAAAAGTTTTTGTTTCTCTGCTTCCAGAACTACTTCCTGTCTCCGTCCTCCCTCCGTCCCGCCCGGCTGGAGCATAAGCCCCTCCCCTCACCTGAAGCCCTTCTTGCAGACGCAGGTGTAGCCGTTGACGGCGTCCACACACTCGGCGCCATGTTGGCATTTATTCTCCAAGCAGTCGTTGTAGTCGCGCTCGCAGTGGCGTCCCACGTAGCCGGGCAAACACTCACACCTGCAGCGGGGGCGAGATGTGGATCCATCACCGTCAATAACTGACATAACTGTGGCTGTCGGAGCAGAAGACTCCAGAACTGAGAACAAGCTGGACGTTTTCAGACCCCCGGGTCTGAGTCGGGTCACAGCCTTCGTGGTCGTCTGATGTTTACGAGCGTAAACGAACTGTCTATTATAAAAGAAAACTTAGAGTCTTGGACCATTTAAGGTCATCTATAACGTAGTATGAGCTAAATATGAACATTGCTTAGTTCTGAAATCCAGAATCTAAGAACAAAGCCAGTTGTTACTAACTTAAAGCTCCTGTAGTAAGACGCTGGATCAACTTCAGTCCATTTGCTTTACTTGGTTACTAGTTAGACTACGCTTTAAACTAGTGTTAGCATGCTAACTCTAACCCTTTAATCTAGTGTCAGCATGCTAACGCTTTAAGCTACTTTTAGCATGCTAACTCTAACGCTTTAAGCTAGTGTTAGGATGCTAACTGTAACGTATTAAGCTAGTGTTAGCATGCTAACTTAACGCTTTAAGCTAGTGTTAGGATGCTAACTGTAACGTATTAAGCTAGTGTTAGCATGCTAACTTAACGCTTTAAGCTAGTGTTAGCATGCTAACTTAACGCTTTAAGCTAGTGTTAGCATGCTAACTTAACGCTTTAAGCTAGTGTTAGCATATTAACTTAACTTTTAAGCTAGTGTTAGCATCCTAACAGTAACCCTTTAAGCTAGCGTTAGCATGCTAACTGTTGCGCTTTAAACCCTAATCCTTTAGACTAGTGAACTTCAGTCCATTTGCTTTTATTAGTTTACGGGGAAGATCTGACACATCCAATATGGCCGACGCGCTGACGTGCCGCCGCTGCACACCAAAATGTGTTTGTTATGGTAGCGCACGGAGGTGATGAAGTCACTACGCGACGCGACAGACCGTTCACTTTTGTCTGGGGGGGTTTGTGTCAGTAAAAAGTAAGAAAATCATCAATTATTTCAGATTTCTGACAAAAAATCAGCAAACAAATTCATCAATTTCTGCCCTTAGATGCTATTTATGCTGTGGATATGCGGCTTTTTAAGAATTATGCACACCCACGCATATTGTGCAACCCCTTCCTTGATTTTGCAGGATTTTCTGAGATCGCGATTTTTCTGGAGGGACTGTAAATCCTGTTGCATGAAGATAAAGAAATACATGGGAAGGTTTTTTTTTATTGTTTCTGTAGCCAAGTTTGAATTTAGACGTCGTTTATTTACGTCCAGATTTTTCGGATCTGGCTTCTTCTGCTACAGAGTTAAGACCCACGACTCATGGCTACAGTTCTACGTCGGCAGTTTCCCACATGAACCATCTGCTCTACCAACAGTGCAGCATGGTGGCGGCAGCATCATGCTGGGGTCTGTGTCTCTATCACACAAAAACAACCCACTTCTGGTTCTGGATAAATCAGCTTCTACATGAGGGGAGCTCTAACTTTTACAAGCTTTAGCTTCTGACCCTCTTATCAAAGCCACAGATCAATGTTATAATTCTCTCTTTTAATCACAGTAAAGACTCAACAGCCCACATGTTGTAAATAAAGCTTTTATATCCCTTTATATAATTTAAGTATAATCTAATTATTCAATTTATGAGGGTTTAGTTTTTTCAGCAGCCGATCAGAAGATGAGACGAACATTTTAATAATTATTATAAATAATACTTTCTTATAACGACTAAAAAGCAAATTTTATTTTACAAAATAGATTTTTAAAAACCAACGAGGAAGGAGGGTAAGTAAACTTCTGAGCCATTAAGTCCCAAGCTTAAACAGGAAGTGAGGTTTGACCTTTGTGACTCCACTTCATCCCTACAACAATATGACCTTTGACCCCTTGGTGGGTGACCTCACCTGTAACTGCGGCCGCCCTGGACGCACTTGGAGTCGTGCTGACAAGGGTCGAAACCGGAGAGACACGAGTCGATGACCTCGTCACATAGCTCGCCTGGTGACAGAGGGAAGAGGTCAGAGGTCAGAGGTGAGTTTTTTTCTCCTGGTTTCTGTTTTTTTCTGACTTCTGCAGAAAATGTTATTAATATTCAAGTAAACTGGAAACAACATTTTACTGGAAAGCATTTTTCTGCATCTAGGGGCGCCACGGCGCGCAGTCCGCCGCTGACCCCGCCCACCGAGGCGGACCTGAAGTGAGCTTACCTGCGTAGTTGGGCGGACACACGCAGGTGTAGTTGTTGACGCCGTCGATGCAGGTGGAGTTGTTCTCGCAGTCGTTGTCCTCGCAGTCGTCGGGGTTTATCTCACAGCGCTGGCCCTCGAAGCCTGGCGGACACACACAGCTGCGCACACACACACACGAGTTATGACCTCAAGCCTGACCTTTGACCCTAAACCCAACCATCACCAGCTCAAACCGTCAAACATCAACCAGACAACTTACGGTAACTTATGGTATGGAAAAACAAATCAGAGCATCAGGTGTGCAACCCAACAAAGCATCCAACCAACCATCCATCCAACCAACCAACCATCCAACCAACCAACCAACCAACCA
>JAVLVB010000408.1:4940978-4951603 GCA_032876305.1 Orestias chungarensis | reverse complement strand
TTTTATGTTTTCATGCAGATGTTTTATGTTTTCATGCAGATGTTTTATGTTTTCGTGCAGATGTTTTATGATGCTGTTATATTTAGCGTGGGCGCTTCGGCTCGTTTACTGTTTACACGTGTCATTCTAGTTGATCATCAATGATCGCTAAATGTCGGAAAATGTTAACGACTTTCTTGCCAAGCATCAGAAACAGCCTAATTGCATCCTGGTTATTGGAGTCCAAACAACCCTAGTATGAATGAACGCCATGCTAATGTATGCGCTACTGAGCAGAGACGAGTCGGCAGCTCTGTCTCCTATGTTGGTCTTTTTGCCGAGAGGATGGAGACGTAGCCGGGGGCGGAGCTAAGCTCTCACCTTGAAGCCATGCGGACAGGTGCAGCGGTAAGATCCTGCAGCGCCAGAGACGCAGGTGCCGTTGTTCCGGCAGGGCGCCGACAGGCAGGGGGCGCACTTTGACATCAGACTGACATCCACAGGGCCTGGTTATTATTGGATGGAAACAGCAAGAGAGAGGATCAGGTGTGCAACTAACCAAGCAACCAACAAACATCCAACCAAAATTTTACATCCATCCAAACTTTTACATTTTCTTACGAAAATGTAAAACTTTCGTTACGGTTTTTCTCTTTATTGACACGACAATTAAAAATTTCCTTTGAAAGCACCAAAATATGAAAACAGTGTCCATCGTTGTTTAAACAGAAAAAAAGTATTATTTTCTGAATTATGTTAAAAAATGCAAGCAAATCATAACGCCTGTCAACAAACTTAAAAACCACAGAAGAAGAAAAGATAAACTGGGCTTTTATTGTGGCGCTCTTCTCATTAATTAAACTTCCATCTGCTCATCATTACCTGGATTCTTCTCCCAATAATCTTGTGTTTGAACTGGGATAATCCCAGTTAAAGTTTGTTTGAGTTCTATGGTTTTATAACTCATTCACTTTAATAAACATCTAATCCTTATTATTCCCCCAAAGGAACATTTTATTCTCTGTCATCTCAAACCTTTAATGTTTTTTTTTTTTGCACGCTTAAACATACATAAGTTTTAAAGATAAATAGCACTACCTAGTGGCGTTCACAGGGAATTACACAAACCAAGATAGTAATTAGAACTCCCATCATAAAAACAGAAGTCTGTTTAGTTTAATTAAGAATGACTGAATATTGATCAAAAGTAGTAGTTTTAGATTTTTTCAGTTAAAAATAGTTAGAAATATATAAAACAAGTCTAGGGTATAAAAGATGCTCCTATATCTGCTGAAAAGATACTTGTAGGTTATTTTAGTGGTAATTTAAATAGACTTGATTGCTGCAGAAACTGCAAAATTTGAATGAATATATTTCCTGATCCTTTTGACACCATAACACTAATGAACCCGTCAGAAACAGAAAAGCTCTAAAAGACAAAAACAAAACACAACATTTCCCTTTCCTTCTAATTAAAAATGATTGTAAAACCTAAAACGGGAACAGAGAGTTAGCTCTGAGGCTAACAGGTAGTAGCCGCTCACCTTTACACTGAAACCTGTTGAGCGGCGTGGTCAGCAGCAGCCTGTCGGTCATGTCGGCCGGTCCTGCGCAGCGAGCGATGCCTTCAAACAATAACGCACCTTTTCATTGAGCTTCACACCAGCACAGGATTACGGGAGTCATAATCTGAGAGATTTATTACCTGGTTCCTTGAAGCCGGCCTTCACCCACTGAGAGAGCCAGCGGAGGTCACAGTTACAGTAGAGAGGGTTGGCGCCGAGGGCCCTGAGCACAGCAGCAGATTAATGTAGGGACTAAATATCAATTGATCAGATTAAACATTAATACTCAGATTAAATATTGATGATCAGATTAAACATTAGTGTGCATCTTAGACGATACAAAGCTTCAATATTAGTGATCAGATTAAATATTAATAAACAGATTAAAAAATATGGAGCAAGCTGCAGAGCGTCACCTACAAGTGGGACAGAGAGGTGAGGTGGCTGAACGCTCCCTCTGGGATGGTTGAAAGGTCGTTTCCATGGAGAGTCCTGAAAGCAAGACGACACAATCGTTAATCCAGGTCATATTTGAACCCAGATGATGATAAATTATGAGAGCATATTTTTGATATGAGGAAAAATATGAAACTTCTGGTGGGCAGAAATAATTCCTATCATTTAAACCAGAGAGGAATGGAGCTGAGAATAAGGATGGATGATGGTTGGATGAAGGTTGGATGCTGCACTTGCTGCCGTTTCCTGTCTGAAGGAGGACAGCGATCAAAGCGGCGCCGCATCGGCGCTCCACATGTGAAGGTCAGTCTGTGTCTGTAACGGCACCGCAGCCTCACCCCCAGGGGCTTCTGGGTAATTAGGAAGTGACAATGATGACTGCCTGGCAACCAGTTGCTACGCGGGGGCCGGTCCGTCTCGGTCCCCGCGGCAACATGAAGGTAGAGAATGAAAACGTGTCGGAGGCCAAACGCTTGAGCGGAGAAACAGAAACAAAGCTGAGTCGTTCCGCTCTGAGGCGACGCTTCGTTCTGGGCGCTCTGGTTTTCACTTTAGCAGCAAGAAATCATCAATTAGAGGGAAACTTGACATTATCTACATCCGTCCTCAACTCAAACTCAAAAGTGTGGCCTGTGTTTATGTTTCCTGCCTGACGCCCCTAAATAAACCCCCGCCCCATGCATGGCCACCATGACGCTCTTATCGGTCAGATTAATTTGATTTTGCTCCAAATATGGAAGACGCCCAAATCAAAACCATCAAAACCACACAATGAAATTTACTACTTAGACTGTTTTATTTTTATTTCAAATCTGCATTCAGAGAAGAATTATGAGAACGTTTTAACAAATAAAATAATCCCAAATCCACTCGTTTGACTGATCCTTCCAGCGTCTTTGATGTTTATTTCTTTAAAATAATCAACTATTTATTTATTTGTAAAACCAAAATATAACTTCATAAGATGTTCTATAACTTTTATTTTAACGCGAAGGTAAGAAATATCTTTCTTGTACAAATTCCTGCAAATGTGATATTTCAACTTTATTCTCACAATATTTTTGATTTATACACAATATTATGACTTTATCCTCATAATGTTGCATTATTACCTTATTTACATAATATTTTGAGTTTATTCTTGTCTGACTTTATTTTCTCATTGTTACATATTTATCTTCGTAATGTTTCTCCTAGTATTATTCAGACTTTTTTTCTTGCATTATTATTATTTTTGTTCTTAACGTGACTTTGTTATTGTGATATTTGAACTTTATTCTTGTATAATTAAGACTTTAATCACACGACACTGTAACTGTATCCTCTAACACTCTAACGTTATTTTTCTCCTATTAAAACTTTATCCTTGTAAAGTTACGACAATCATCTCAACTAAAAGCTCAGAGTTTTCAGCATTTCCAGTGTTTTTTTCAGCTTTGCAGCAGAAAACAGAGAAGAAGAGGAAAAGAAAGAGAAAATCAGAGAGTGATGTTTAAACGATGTAGGGCCTCGGCAGCCATGCTGGTTTGTGAGACGGAGGGCGGACGGCAGATGGATGAGGACGCGAGAGCGAGGCTGAGACTCCATTCATCACGTCTAACTCTGGGTGGAGGCAGAGAGAAGGAGGCAAGGATGGATGACAGGGAGGAGCAGCAGAGGCTCCGCCGATTACTCACAGCAGGCGGAGGGATCGGAGTCCGTTGAAGGCGTGAAGCGGCACGCAGCGGATCTGGTTGTAGCTGAGGATGCTGGAAAAACACAAACATGTTTGGTTTCTGCATCTATGCAATAATTTTAATACTAGACTAGTCAAATCACAGCTCAGGTCTGAACCTTCCATTTGGTCCCAGACCTGAGAAGTTATAATTACACAATAATAACAATAATCATAATAATGATGATGAGAACCATAAGAGTTATAATAATAATAATAATAATAATGAAAACCATAATAATAATAATTATAATAATGATAATAATAAGATGAAAGACACTAACAATAATAATACTAATAATACTACTACTGCTAATAATAATAATAACAATAATATTCCTAATAAGGCTCCATTCTGCAAAAACACTGAACTTAAAAGACAAAAGTGTTTTTTTAGTGGGTTGCTGATATTTTTCATGTAACAAATATTTCTATCTAGTTTAGTTTTTAGAGCAGAAATCTCTGGGAACCAGACCAAACTAACAGAAAGCCGATTTTCAGACGTAACTCGTCTAACGACTCCGTGTGTTCGTGGCTGCAGGGACTTACAGGGTGGACAGCTGAGTCATGTTGCTGAAGACGTACGGCGCCACCATGCTGATGCTGTTGTTGCTCAGGTCTCTGTGGAAGACATGCAGAGTCAGGACGCCGCCAAGGCCACGAATGGCAGCGTATTAAAGCGGCGCTTACACCAGAGACAGGTGCTTCAGGGCGGCCAGCTCCTTGGGGACCGACATCAGCAGGTTCCCCTCCAGGTACCTGGGAGGAAATGCACATAATTAATGTCCGTGAACGGCAAAAACATCAAAATTAAAAATAAATGTCTTGGTTCACTGTAAACAAGACAAAACGAACTTACATTAACTTAGCAGCAAAAGGCGGGAGCCTGTTTTATGTCAATAAATCTAAAATATCAATGAAAAACAATCCTTTCATACCAAAAAACGGAGGAAGTGATGGTTGTTCGAAGGATCCTGATAGCCTGTGACTCTGGTTACAACATTAGTAACCCGAGTCGACTCAAGTTACCAAGTGTGATTAATACTTAATACATATCAGTGTGGTACTGAAAATATGCTTTTAGTGTCATCATTATTTTTAATTGTACTTCCCAACATCTCTTTCTTCTTTTCAAACATTATGCTTCTAAATCCTTTTAAATCTTTACGTTATTCTCTTAAAACCTTTTAAATATTTCGTTATTCTCTTAAATTCTTTTAAATCTTTACATTATTCTCTTGAATCCTTTTAAATATTTCGTTATTCTTTTAAAATATTTTAAATATTTACATAACTCTCTTAAAACCTTTACATTATTCTCTTAAAACCTTTTAAATCTTCACGTTATTCTCTTAAAACCTTTTACATCTTTACGTTACTCTCTTAAAACCTTTTAAATATTTATGTTACTCTCAAAACCTTTAAAATCTTTACGTTATTCTCTAAAAACCTTTAAAATCTTTACGTTATTCTCTTAAAACCTTTTACATCTTTACGTTATTCTCTTAAAACCTTTTACATCTTCACGTTATGCTCTTAAAACCTTTTAAATATTTACGTTACTCTCAAAACCTTTAAAATCTTTACATTATTCTCTTAAATCCTTTTAAATATTTCCGTATTCTCTTAAAATATTTTAAATCTTTACATAACTCTCTTAAAACCTTTACATTATCCTCTTAAAACCTTTTAAATCTTTACGTTATTCTCTTAAATTCTGTTAAAATTTACCTTATTCTCTTAAAACCTTTTACATCTTTACGTTATTCTCTTAACACCTTTTACATCTTTACGTTACTCTCTTAAAACCTTTTAAATATTTGTTACTCTCAAAACCTTTAAAATCTTTACGTTATTCTCTAAAAACCTTTAAAATCTTTACGTTATTCTCTTAAAACCTTTTACATCTTTACGTTATTCTCTTAAAACCTTTTACATCTTTACGTTATTCTCTTAAAACCTTTTACATCTTCACGTTACGCTCTTAAAACCTTTTAAATATTTACGTTACTTTCAAAACCTTTAAAATCTTTACGTAATTCTCTAAAAACCTTTAAAATCTTTACATTTTTCTCTTAAAACCTTTTACATCTTTACGTTACTCTCTTAAAACCTTTTAAATATTTATGTTACTCTCAAAACCTTTTAAATATTTATGTTTATCTTAAAACCTTTTACATCTTTACGTTATTCTCTTAAAACCTTTTACATCTTTACGTTATTCTCTTAAAACCTTTTACATCTTCACGTTACGCTGTTAAAACCTTTTACATCTTTACTTTATTCTCTTAAAACCTTTTACATCTTTACGTTATTCTATTAAAACCTTTTAAATATTTATGTTACTGTAAAAACCTTTAAAATCTTAACGTTATTCTCTAAAAACCTTTAAAATCTTTACGTTATTCTCTTAAAACCTTTTAAATCTTTACTTTATTCTCTTAAAACCTTTTACATCTTTACGTTATTCTATTAAAACCTTTTAAATATTTATGTTACTGTAAAAACCTTTAAAATCTTAACGTTATTCTCTAAAAACCTTTAAAATCTTTACGTTATTCTCTTAAAACCTTTTAAATCTTTACGTTATTCTCTTAAAACCTTTTACATCTTTACGTTACTCTCTCAAAACCTTTTAAATATTTATGTTACTCTCTCAAAACCTTTAAAATCTTTACGTTATTCTCCTAAAACCTTTAAAATCTTTACGTTATTCTCTTTAAACCTTTTACATCTATACGTTATTCTCTTACAAACCTTTTACATCTTTACGTTGTTCTCTTAAAACCTTTTAAATATTTATGTTACTCTCTCAAAACCTTTAAAATCTTTACGTTATACTCTCAAAACCTTTAAAATCTTTACGTTATTCTCTAAAAACCTTAAAAATCTTTACGTTATTCTCTTAAAACCTTTTAGATCTTTACGTTATTCTCTTAAAACCTTTTACATCTTTACGTTATTCTCTTAAAACCTTTTAAATCTTTACGTTATTCTCTTAAAACCTTTTACATCCTTACGTTACTCCCTTAAAACCTTTTAAATATTTATGTTACTCTCTCAAAACCTTTAAAATCTTTACGTTATTCTCTTAAAACCTTTAAAATCTTTACGTTATTCTCTTTAAACCTTTTACATCTATACGTTATTCTCTTAAAACTTTTAAAATCTTTACGTTATTCTCTTTAAACCTTTTACATCTATACGTTATTCTCTTAAAACCTTTAAAATCTTTACGTTATTCTCTTTAAACCTTTTACATCTATACGTTATTCTCTTAAAACCTTTAAAATCTTTACGTTATTCTCTTAAAACCTTTAAAATCTTTACGTTATTCTCAAAACCTTTTACATCTTTACGTTATTCTCTTAAAACCTTTTAAATCTTTACGTTATCCTCTGAAATCCTGAAAAAGCTTCCAGTTTCTGTGATAGTTGTCCAGACGAGGTTTTCGAAGCAGCTCTCCTCAGGTCAGAAGTATGTCAGTATGATGGACAGTCTTCTTCAGCTGATCAATAACTAATCACTGCTATTGACCTGAAACCTGGCTCTATTTCACACAGCTCTGCTTGTGTTTCTGGTGATGCCTTTGAGAGCAATATTTCATGGCTTTGGTTTCCAGCCACTAGCGAAGTTACAGCCTCGGTTATTCAGCAGCTGCTTGTTTCTACGTCGTTTGAGCGCGTGCAGCTCGGACTCACAGCTCGGTGGTGTCCTTGGGAAGGCCTTTGGGAAGGGCCAGCAGGCCTCGGTTGCTGCAGCGCACCACGCCTTCTGAGCAAGTGCAAACATCGGGACAGGCAGACGCAGGAAGACAGCCGTTCTCCTCGACACCTGCAGACAGGTGAGAGAAACGTTGGGGCGCAAACTGAAAACAAGAGAAGAAGAGGAGACAGAAGAAGCGAGCGGACCGGAGGAGGAGATGCAAACAGACGTTAACTCCAAAACCATCAAACCAAGTTTGTTTCATACTGCAAATATTTTAGTTCATTATTTTTTAGTCAACAATTGTTGAAAGAACGGAGACCCAAGAAGCCAAACGCAAATTTAAGTATTAATTTGAGTTTGGCTTGTTGTCACAGATTTCTCTGGTCAGAACTCGGTTGAGTGAGATTTTTTATTACTAAAGAATTTTTTTATTGCTAAAGGATTACAAACAAACAAAATCATATAAACTAATTATATAATCCAGTCCAGACAGAAGGTTAGCCTATAGCAGCAGCTTAAACCTAACATTAGCTCATAGTTGCTACTATAAGCTAACGTTAGCTTATAGTAGCAACTAAAAGCTAACATTAGCACATAGTTGCTACTATAAGCTAACATTAGCTTATAGCAGCAGCTTAAAGCTAACATTAGCTCATAGTTGCTACTATAAGCTAACATTAGCTTATAGCAGCAGCTTAAAGCTAACATTAGCTCATAGTTGCAACTATAAGCTAACATTAGCTTATAGCAGCAGCTTAAAGCTAACATTAGCTCATAGTTGCAACTATAAGCTAACATTAGCTTATAGCAGCAGCTTAAAGCTAACATTAGCGTGCAGCTGCTGATATAAGCTTATTCTGATCTATCTCTGTAGCTACAATGGAGGATATTCTGACCACTTCTTATATCTCTGGTACTTTCTTCTTCTTCTACTCTTCAATCTGCATTAGTTTCTGTTTTCTCTCATTATTTTTTTTTCGTTCTCTTTCTCCTGTTACCTTTCTACAACTCCTGAATCAGTTCCGGATTGTTTTTGTGTTTCCTGTCTTCTCCAACCTCCAGGCTGAACTGATCTAGGTTCTGGTTCTGCTGGATGTTTCTTCCTGTCAAAGCGGAGTTGTTTCTCCCCACTGTCGCTACGCTCACACAGAGGCTAACGCGCTTTGATAGGCTCTGTGTGACGACTTTTTCACGGCCGTCTGATCGACCTAAATCCGATATTTTCACCCGGAACAAATTGTGACTTCTGCCACTTCCTTATAGGGAGCTAAATCTGATTCATATTTAATAGTTTAATCGTCTGAATGGTCGTTTTGCATTTTTCCTTCATTAACGGCGACATGCGTCAAAACTCTGCAGCAGAATAAATCTGGATTAAGACATTTTCATGCTAATCTGAATATTACACTGAATTTAAATGGCAGCACTGAAGTTAAATGTTAATCTTAACAAATGTTTCTGTTTTTAGTTCAAACATCTTAATTCACTTGAAACAAGACAAACTAAGTCAGCAGTTCTTTAATATTTCTAAAAATTACAGATTCGATGGAGTTGTTGGACTAAAAACGAGACAGAAATCCTGCAAGCCTGAATGTTTCTGTGACTTCCTGTCCTCAGAATGAGGGATTTCCTGTTGCTGCTGATTGAGGTCCTGTATTGCTTCAACTTCGCAGTAGATTGAAAATAAAAAATTATTGATACGTTTCGCATCTTTAAAATAAAAGGAACTTATTTCAGAAAATTTTACAAATAATAATAATAAATAAATGAAAGAAAATCTGAAAATACTTCCAACAAACCAAACCAAGTTCCCGCAAAAAAAGTGATTGGTAAACATCAAATTAAGTTCCAAATACATTTAATTCATTTGAACATAAATAGAAACCAATAAAATAAACAAAAACTTTCCACTAAATAAATTACATTAATTATTGATTGTGTAAGTTGTCTGAAAAGTATGAAGAAGTAAAATGTATTTCTTCATATCAAGTTAGCAGCTTATATGCGTGATAAACCTTCTGGAACGTAACGTTTGGATCATAATATTGTACTTTATCCCTGCCTTATAAGCCCCACCCATCACACGTTCCTGCTTTCGTCGCTTCCTGTGGCTCCACCACAGGAAACAAGAAACGAGCAAAGGTGAAGAGGAAGAAGCAGCAGCAGCGTCTCACCTTCGCAGGTGAAGTCGGGCGCTGCTACGTCCTGGATGGGGATCTCCTTCAGGAAGGCCGGCTTCTGGCAGCGCGGGTTCCCGCTCACCACCCGGGTCTTCTTCAGCCATTGGCCGAGCCAGGCCAGGTGACAGTCGCACACGTACGGGTTGGACAGCAGGTTACTATGGGATGGATTCAGAAGAGGAGGAGGAGGTCATCACGGGGTCACGACAAAGCTCAGCCTCTAAAAACGACTTTCTAGTTTCTATCAGCGCTCTAGCTCAGAGGGAAACATTAAAAACATCCCATAATAGAGTGATAAGGTTCTATTAATGGAGGATGTTTGGATCAGAGAGAAACGAGTTCATTTTTTATTCTGGTCTGTTCAGTAGAAAATAAAGATTATCTTTCTATGTTGATTCACTTTGATGCTTTTTTTATCTCTTTAAGCAACATTGATCTCCGTAGCAACTGAACCTTTATAGCTGGGATAGCAGCCGATCAGCAGCGGCGGCTGGAGCGCGCTCAGTGTGATCGTTTATTCAGAAAATATCAAAGTAAAGAAACTAGATGACATTATTAAACCTGCAGAATCGGCTGAAGTCAAAGCTGGACGTTAGAAACTTATGTGAAGATGCAGAAAAGCGTAAAACTTGGTGATTCTTTCATTAAAACGCATCTCGGATGTTAACAGGTTCAGTCCCCCCCAGAGAAACGCGAGCAAAAATCTTTGATTTTGTGGTGAATTCTGTCGGTTTCCTCTTTCTTTCTTCTATGAAAATGTGTTTAAAGTGTGAATTGATGTTTCCAAATGTAGCAGAATAAACCTTTTTCTCCAACATCTAGTTAACAGCAAACATGACATAACATAGCAGCATAGCTGAGCCAGTTATTTAGTCCCGTTATGCTAACTTAGAGTCTTGGACCATTTAAGGTCATCTATAACGTAGTATGAGCTAAATATGAACATTGCTTAGTTCTGAAATACAGAATCTAAGAACAAAGCCAGTTGTTACTAACTTAAAGCTCCTGTAGTAAGACGCTGGA
>JAVLVB010000408.1:4928865-4939649 GCA_032876305.1 Orestias chungarensis | reverse complement strand
TTATGCTAACTTAGAGTCTTGGACCATTTAAGGTCATCTATAACGTAGTATGAGCTAAATATGAACATTGCTTAGTTCTGAAATACAGAATCTAAGAACAAAGCCAGTTGTTACTAACTTAAAGCTCCTGTAGTAAGACGCTGGATCAACTTCAGTCCATTTGCTTTACTTGTTTACTAGTTATACTACGCTTTAAGCTCCTGTTAGCATGCTAATTATAACGCTTTAGGCTAGTGTTAGCATCCTAACTCTAACGCTTTAAGCTAGTGTTAGCATGCTAACTCTAACGCTTTAGGCTAGTGTTAAAATACTAACTGGAACGTTTTAAGCTAGTGTTAGCATGGTAACTAACGCTTTAAGCAAGTGTTAGCATGGTAACTCTAACGCTTTAAGCTAGTGTTAGGATGCTAACTCTAACGCTTTAAGCTAGTGTTAGCATGCTAACTAACGCTCTGTGACCGACACGCTGACGTGTCGGTCACATATTGTGCGCCATTTTACTCGATCTTTTGGGATTTGAGGGACTGACAGATGAACAGAGAAACGATGATCTTCACAGCTGTAACTGTAAATTAAACCATCAGAGACGTTTGAGGTCAAATGTGACGCCGGTCTTGTCAGAAGTTGGGGAGGTTTTGTTCCTGAGATGTTTCAGTAGAGAAACTAACATGACAGATCCAGAGTTTTACCTTCAGCAGAACAAAGACGAGATTCTGAGTGAGGAAGAGGAGGAAGAAGAAGGCACCTTTAGTTTAGTGATCAGTAAAAGAGGAAGCTGTTTCCTCATTTTCTGCCCTCAGGGTTTTATCTTTAATCAAAGGACTTAATCCTCCTAGATAGGAGCTGAGGAGGAGGAGGAGGTCTCAGACGAGTGGAGACGAAGATCGCAGACAGATCTAAGAAAATGGGACTAGGTTCTACCCGACCAGACTCTGACCAGCCTGATCAGACTTCCTCTTCCTCCTCCTCCTCTTCCTCCTCCTCCAACAAACTCTCATCCAAACCCTTCAAACACATCAGTCAGGCTGATTTCTCAGCTGATGTAACGGCGCTTTGTTGCAGCAAGTGTCAAATTTTTTAGGACAAAAACAAGCTTGTGATACGAGCATGTGCGTGCGTGCATGTGCGTGCATGTGCGTGCGTGCGTGTGCGTGCGTGCGTGTGCGTGCGTGCGTGCATGTGGGTGCGTGCATGTGCGTGCGTGCATGTGGGTGCGTGCGCAGATAAAACCGTCAGCCGCTCCTTCACAGAGCAGAGTTGGTGTGTTAGTGTGACGCTGAGCTGCAAAAACATCAAAGCTTCCCAGGAAGTTTCTGTTTTATAAAACCAATTCCAGGTTAGTTGAACGACATCAACTAACCTGGAATTAGTTTTATAAAAGTGGATAATTATTAATTATATAAAATATTATATTAAAAAAATTCTCTTGTTTCTTGTGAGGTTAATTCTGCAGTTAAACCAGAAACTCTCGCTGAGCTTAGATGGGTTTTTTTTGGCGGTGAGAGTCAGAGCATCGCTGGGATGGCAGGGGGCCGGCGGAGCTTTGGGCTTACATGGTGGAGAGGGAGTGGAGTGTGGAGAAGGCCCCCGGGGCGATGCTGGAGATACGGTTGTCGTACAGGGACAGCAGGCGCACGGAGCTCAGGCCGGTGAAGGTTGCGTTGTCGATGCAGCTGATCTGGTTACTGCGAAGCATTCTGGGAAAACACAGACGATGAAGAAGATGATGAAGATGATAAAGTTGATAAACACGAATATCTCGCCGATAAGAAACTTCAAGGGAACAAAACCACAGACAATACGTTTAAAATGTTGGTAGGTAGGTTGGTAAATTAGTGAAATGTAGTGGAGTCAAGAGTCAAACCTCAAGTAAATGTACTCCACTACCTTCAGCTTCTGGTTTTATGGAACTTTGCAGATTAAATCTGATTGTAAAGTCAGACATTTGTCTTTGGTTGTTCGTTCTTTGGGGGTTTCTGTTTTAAATTATTCATCAGATTATTTTACAGTGATAAACTGTATATATAATCCTGGATTACAGGTACTTAGTTTGTTTTATATAAAACATGAGATACAGCAGCTCCAGGTTCTTCCTCCAGAAACACCAGGAGGATGCTTTAACTTTTAAAGTCTGATGGTTAAACTTTAAAACAGGAGAAGGTCTGATCGCAGAGGAAGTGTGATGTGAATCAGCTCCAGCCATGACGCCACGCTGGAGCCAAAGCTGCGTTCGTTGGTCGGCCATCATCTCCCCACACGCAGCCACAAAGGACTATAAGTGAGTTAGTTAGCATTAGCTATCTCTGGTACAGGCTAACCCGGTTAGCAGGGCAATTACTGGAGCAGCAGCCTCCTAACACAACACAGAGACGGCATGATGCCATTAGAGCCTCATTAGTCCACGTATAAGAACATGAGAGCTTTACAGCCACAACAAAGACACAGGCGGATGATTGTCCTGCTGATTTATGAGCCGCAGCTGACGCAACACCTCTGGATGATCGACCCAGTGTGTTTATAACCGACTGACCAATAAGAGGTCTCGATGTGACCCCAGGTAAAACGCCCCTACCTGCAGTAATGAACCTGCTAACCTCCATCAGCATCGCAGACGTTAGCTGCAGTCCTTGATTTAACTTGTAGATTTTTCTATCAGTGGAGATTATCCGTAATCTGGAGTTGGATAATATCTTTTCTAATAACAAACCATCAGCAGCATCTGTGAGATGGTCCAGTAAACCTGGATATCTTCTTAATTTAACAGGGCCGTCTCCGAACGGTGGCCAGATGGGGCCCGGTGATGAATCTGGAGGGGGACCTGAAACCGTTTGTGTCCAGGATGTTAGAGATCTGCAGAGATGCTAGCTGAAGAAATCCTACCCAGTATTTCTGTCTAGTAAACTGGAAACAAGACTAAACTAAGCTACGGGTATTTTCTCAGTGAGTTTAAAACGATCACAAGTGTTGGAAGATTTTTTTCTACTGTTTTTTAAAACATATAAAACTTGAGAAGTGTTTGAAGTAGTATATTAAAGAATTATTCCCCTAAAACAATCTCCTTTATCTTGTAGAAAACTTGCTAGTAAGTCAATTTCTTCTTGTTTTCAGTGAACTAAAATGTTTTCAATAAAAACTAGAGGAGAATTATGCAAACATGCTAATGGCTAGCAGCTGTCCAACCTCTCTGGTATCGGATCAGGACTCGCTTCTATCTGAGGACGCTCCATTTAACAGTTCTACATGAAACATTAGGATTTTTTATGTTTTATAATGTTTGAAGCATCACAGGTGACTCACAGAGTCTTCAGGCCGCCCAGGCCTCTGAACATGTGTCCCTGCAGTCCCGTCAGCTTGTTCCCCGTCAGCAGCAGCTCCTGCACGCCGTTCGCTCCGTCGAACGCTCCCTCACGGATGTCTCGCAGCTTGTTGTTGCTCAGGTTTCTGCAGAAAGAACCAAAAACACATCATGTGGCTGCTTAAGTCGTGCGTTTCTAACAGTTTCAGCAAATCCAGGACAAGAAAAGCACCAGCAATCTCTGCTTGATTGCAGCAATTAATCAGCTAATTAATGTCAGCTCCTTTCTCTGGTTTTAATATCCTTTCCTTTACCAGGAGCTGCTCTGATAAGACAGAAAAACCTGCATGCCATAAAGCAGATGAGACAAACGATCACAAACGACTAAAAATGATTGCAGCTAGCTAGTTGGCCCAATAAGTCCGGACGATAGCCATCAGCAGCTTATCAGAACCACGGCGGGAAATTTCCAAGAGTTAAGAGAAGAATAAGAAACGATGGTGGGCAAATATGGAGTCAGACGTATTAAGGCAGAGCAAACAGCCGGGCGGCCGGCGGCAGGAAAATGGAAATGAGAGCAAACCGATCCGCATTGTCAGTGATGCTGCTGGATGATTCGCAATTTCCTCCCCAATAAATCAAACACTCATCGTCTCTCTCAAGGCTGCAGACAAGGAGGCTCCATCTTTTCAGTTAATATTTGCTTACTCCAACCTTCACTTGAGCTTTGGAGTTTTCCTCACATAAGTTCAGTAAAACCGTTTTCTCTCTTTTTGCTCTTGTTTCTCGTCCGATTTTAAATTGTTCCTTCTCTTTAGCAGGTTAGGAAAGGCTGCAGAAGTAAACGCACCTCCCTGAACCCGTTCACTTTCTGTCCAGGAACAAACATTCGTGATCAGTAAAAACGATTATTGGGTTTTTAAATTGTTAATTATAAACATCTGAAAGGTGTGACATGCATTTATATTGAGCCCAAATGAGGGAAGATGTTGGATCAGAAAATGCTCCCATGATGCACCACTCAGCACAGAAACAGTTTAGAGCAGAACATTTCTGCTAGGAAATGAACCTACATTTTCTTCAGGTTGGGCAGCTTCTTCAAACTCCCGGCAGCTTCCAGGATCGTAATTTCATTGTCGTTTAACCGCCTGCAGAGAAAGAAAGGGGCTCGGAATTAATCTGAGAGATTAATAATTTGTGGATCTCTGAGTGCATGCAGAAAAACACAAAAACACACAGTGGGCTGTTTTCAGAACCCAGTTTGGTGGATTTGATCAGATATAAGGTAAAATATTTACACAGCTGGTTCAGTTGAACACAAAACATAGAAGAAGACAATCGGTCTCCCTCCGACCTCCAACAGGGCCGAGACCGGGGGGTTAATAGCGGTTATCGTTACACAAAAAATCTGAAATCAGCATCAACATCTGCGTCCCTGTTTGTCTGCATGTAAGAAAAGCCTGCGTGGATTTATTCACTCTGGTTTAACGGACTCACAGGTCAGTGGTGTGTTCGGGGATGTGGGGGGGGATTCGGGTCAGCTTCAGGTTGGAGCAGTCCACTATGGTGCCTTCACAACGACATTTCTCTGGACACACCAGATCCTGGAAACACTCCCCACTCAGGCGGCTGCGGTAATCCTCCTGACCTGCGGGGGGGTCAGCGGTGGGCGAGAGACACAGAAACAGAGCGTGAGAAGTAAAAGGGGAGGGAGGCTGTGAAGTAACGTGTTAAAAACCAGAAACCTCGGTTATTCATCAACGCTGATCAGAAACAGTTTCTTTTAACAGTTTCTAAGCCAGATACAAACATAACAACAACCCAAATGAAGTCGGGATGTTGGAAACACGATACAACCATTTCCAAATCTTATTCTAACCTACAAAACATCTGTGGACGGATGTTAAAGTTGTTGAGGAATGGGACCCGACCGTATCGTCACAAGATCAGAACAAGTTGAAGGAAGATGAAAAAAGAAAGCCAAATTTGGCGCTGCTTGACTTACGTCCAGCCTTACCACGTCTTTCTTCTTCTGCTGCACAATCATAACGAAAATCTCATCTTAATGACGGACAATTGAGATAAAATGCGATATACCGGTAACTGTTCAGACTGCAGACGTTTTAAAAATGTAGGAATATGCAAGGGGCCTTTCAATGGGCCTGTGTTGTTTAATGCAGTATAGAATAAGGAAGTAACTCTATGAACAAGAGCGTTAATTTGTAAAGGGCTAGCCCTCAGCTGTTTCTATGAGATAGTGAGGAGATTCAAAATAGAACAGATTCTGCTCCATGATAAATGTCTACTGCAATAAAAGGTTAAGTTTAGGTACCGTCCATTAATCCCCTTTCAGAGACAGCTGAAGGTCTAAAGTAGCTCGTGAGGAGTGGGTAGGTGTCTGGATTCTATTTACCAAAGCCAACTCATCTTAAGGAAAAGTTCTCACAGCAGGACTCGATACTTAATTCAGATTTTGTATAGAAAATACATTTTGTTCTTTCAATGGACATTTTAATTTTTTATTAAATGCGACCAACATCAGATACCAAAGCTATCGGCATGACCGGAAGAATAACGTAGACGTGTCCCTGCGGCGCCATGTTTACGTTAGTAACAATGGATTCTTCCGTCTGTTGATGGACGTTAAAGTGGTTGAGCGATGAAAGATGTCTAACGTTCTTCTTCTGCTCAACAAGATTGAAGTAAAAATAAATCAACTTAAAAAAAAAATCAGATTTAAGGTTCAAAACCTGCTGTAACTATCACTAGTGGGATCATGTGACCAGGATTTCAGGTCCAGCTTCCTGTTGCGTCATGAAGAACATGCATGAGAGAAACATGAGCTGCGTTTACACATCGGCCCTGCAAACAGCAGGTGGCGCTAGGCTGAGACACAAACAAAGAGTGGGAGAGTGACATAGCGGTCAATGGAAAGCAAGAGTCAGACTGAAAGCTGAAAGGAAAATGCAGAAAATGAGAAACAATCTGTGATTCTGAAAAAATTTACAGGGAAATAAACACATTTGACAGAGAAATATCGATCTACAACCAAAGCTGGGAAGATTTACGACAAACGTGGATTAAAATTTGGAATATTTTACGTCAAATTATGAATGTGCATCACAGAGCAACCAAAACTTTCTCACAGTCGTGCTTATAGGGTGCCTCAACTCACAGGTTGAGCTCCAAGGTGTGCGATTGGCTGGGAGAGGCATGTAGGCGTGTGCTGGGCGGTCCCTGGCGCTTGACGGAACCATGTGATGTCACAACAGGCGGGGCCACATGGTTAGATCAAGCACAAGAGACAGCTGCACCGACCAATTAGAATGAAGGTCCACACAGGAGGAAGGCGGGGCGACAGAGAGCTGCACCAGTCAGTCAGGAAAGGTGGGGAGGTGGGGGGTGGGGTCCACGCAGGGCAGGAGAAGCGACAGACAGCTGCGGGTCCGAACAGAAAGCAGGCGGGGATGGAGGACCGCAGACAGGAAGAGCTGAAGCCAGTGGCCCCAGTAGGGGGAACGGTTAGGACAAATGCCGAGGCTCTTCATGGACAAGACCCCAAAAAACATGTTTCTTATTATCACAATACAGATATAGGGTTTTCTGTCAATAATACAACTAACAGTATATTTGTTTATTCTTGCTTTTGGCAGTTAAGGTAAAATGTTAGCTCGCTAAAATGTAAACATTGGTATTCAATGGACATTCATTCACCCACCCCCGTTTCTGCACGGAATGGTTTGTTCCTGCTTTAGTGCAACTGTCAGTTTTTAGTAGCAGTCAGAAAACAACAGTGATAATAACCATACTGTATAGTTAAAAATCCGGTTTTGAAATCAGAAAGAGAAGAAATAACAAAGTTAAAATACAAAAGAAAGATGGATAAAACATGTTGCCTGACTTCCAATTGGAAGGTCATGGCTTCAAATCCAGCCCATAAATACACCACAGCCGTGTGGGTACTTAGGAAAGTATGTCCTGTATGTAGCTGGCAAATAAAGCTGATTTAATCTTTAACTAATGTGTATATACATTCATATATAAATGTATTTAATAACCATGATGCCCAGTAAAAGAATCAAGTTTTCAAATTACAAATGGAAAAACTTTAAAGGTTGAAATACAAAAGAAAGATGTGTGATTATTACTTGCTGGAAGCTGAGTTAGCTAGCTTAGCTAAGTTATAGCTCACATTTTCATATATTTAACTAATATATAGATATATTTAGTAACCATGCTGCCAGAAAAGGAATGAAATCAGTTTTTCAAAAATGAAACAGAACAAAGAAATCGATTATAATCCAGTTTTTATTGGATTTTAGTGTGTGATTAGCAACCTGTTAGTCTAGCTAGCTTAGCTAAAGATTAGCGCTGGCCTCCATTTTACCAGAATTTAACCATTGAGGGGAAAAATTTATCCAGATATTCATACATTTAGCTCATCCCTGTAGATGTTATCGCATTTAACAACGGATGATTCAGAGTCAGCAGCAGCTCTACGTCCAGACCAGTTTAGAGAGAAAGGTTAGCATTGCTGTGTTCAATGCTAGTTAGCGTCAGCGCAGCGAATCCTTCCTGCTCTTACAAAACCAAAAATAAAAAAATATTTATAACATACAAAAATTGAAACAATCACTATAAAATGATAGAAAACGGGGTTGTGTCGCTTCTGGGTCTCCTACATATGACTAACAAAAAGCAACTAGCGAAGTCCGAGATCAACGGCAGGATTAGAAGACGTTTACAGATCTCAGGGCCTGGCATTAAGGAGGCTGGGGAATGTCAGGAGTTAAAACCAACCTGAGAAAATATAAAAATGACAAAAGCTAAGTTAAAGGAGCTCAGACATGAGGTTTCGACAGATCTGCTTCTGTTAGTTTAGAGAACAGAAGCACCCACTGCTGCATCTGCTGCCTGCTAAAAGCGAATTACACTCATTTCCCACATGCACGCTCCCAGCAGAGGCCAATCACCGTGCACGGCTGCTCCCTGCTGAGAAGTGATTAGGCTGGAGGAAAACCCTGAACAGGTCTGGGTTGCAAAAAGGGACATTCATGGCTGCAGTAATGATGCAGAACCACAGAGCAACTAACACAAACACAACATATTAAATATTTGATATCCTGCTTTGCTTTAGGTTTGACCTCATTAGGAGAGAGCTTTGCTGAAGTTTTTACGTGTCTTTAAACATGTCATAACCACAAACGTTAATCAATTTTATTTTGTTTTATTTCACACAATTTGGTGGAAGCTTTATTATGAATTTAATATTTTACAAATACAGAAAAAAATAAGAAAAAACAAAATAAATGAATGAAAGTTTAAGCTTCACAGCAGGAACACAAACCTTACATATACCGCTAAGGGCTTAGTATTTGTTTCCAACTTTAACAGAAGCTAATGCTACAGCCCTGAATTCAACTACAAACACCTGGTTTTAGTAATAAAACTAAACATGTCGCCCCCCACAGGATCCAAATGGTTGTTACACAGCTACCTGCACAGAAAGTGATTTTGTGGAGCAGAACTTTCTGTCGTTTCAGTTTCATAGCTGCTGTGTGTTGCTAACGTTGTTGATGATTAAAACGGTTTCACAGAAATGAGTAAATCGGTGCTTTATAATTAATCTAGAGAAATAATGCAATGCTAAAGCGCTAAGCTAATAAATAGCCCTGTCTATTTTCCCATTGCTACTTCTTATCGACACATCTCCAGCTCAGTTAGCCTGGATGGAGAACATCAACTTTTGATAGATTCTCAGCTGGATTCAGATCTTGACTTTGACTAGGCCATTCTAACCATGAACTGCGAAGGCAACCCATAATATCCCTGGCATGATGCTGCCAATACTATGCATCATGGTCCTGTATAATAATTAAGAGCCCCTTTTTTTATTTGGAAACATGTTTTAAACGTGAGTTTTTTACGTGAGTTTTTTTACACTGCGTCAGTTTCAAACACCTTTGTGGCTTTAAGGACACATGATGCAGGAGAACCCCTAACAAGCAGAACGTGTTTCTCACCTGTGCATCTGAACTTCTTGCCTTTGACCTGGCTGATGCGTTTGTTGGCCAGCCTTCTGGGATGGCTGCAGCGAGCCCCGCTGGTCTCGATGGGGTTGTCGAACAGGTAGTCAGCGAGCCACTTCAGGTGACAGTCGCAAATGAAGGGATTCTGGGCCAGATGGCTGGTAGAGCACAGAGCGGAGAAAGGCATGAGTTTGGGCCCCCCTTGTTTTGAACATCTGGGCTGGGACGAGGATGTCAGTGACGGATCAGACCAGCCAGGAGGAAGGTGGAGACAAATAATCCTCAAATTACTGACTACGAAGAAAACGATTGCCGTACGGATAATATCTAGGGTCCGTCAGCAACAGCGAACACAAAGAATTAAAAAGTGTTTTTAATACATATAAATATTTTTATAAATATGAAAATACATTTAGGGGGCATGCTGTGGTGGTGTAGGGGTTGATTCCTCGACGCGGCCCTCGCGTGTTCCAGTCCCGGACCCGACGATATTTGCCGCATGTCTTCCCACCTCTCCTTACCCCTTTCCTGTCTGCCTACTGTCATATACGGGACAGTAGAGCCCGCAAGAAGCCCATTTAGTAGCCCAACACATTAGCAACCTATTAGCCATGATAGCTTAGCTTCCGACTAGCATTAGCATAATGGGGGGTTTAGTGTCAGTTACAAGTAAGAAAATAATCAATTATTTCACATTTCTGAGAAAAATCCATAAAATCAGACGAATTTACATAACTGCGCTTAAATGCTATTTATGTGGTGAATATGCGGCTTTGGAGGGACTGTTTTGTAGTTAATATAATTAAAACAAAATTAAAACTACAAGAAACTGGTTTTTTTGTCCTCGGGCCAAAAATTGTCGTCACGAAAGAGGAAGTTTCACGTTCATACATCCTGAGGCCTGCTTTTATCACAGGTTTCAGGACATTTGAATGACTTGGAAATGTCCTGGCCTGGTGTTGCTCATAATCAGAGCTTATTCTACCTTTTGTATTTAACCAAGCAGCTACAGAACAATGCGCCGGTTATAAAAGCAGCAAAACAAACATATATACGCCTCCACTGCTGTGTTTTTGCTCCAGTTCTCCTCATGTTCACCTGGAAAACCAGGTGATAATCTCCCTGGCCAGGCCCAGAGAGACCCGGGAACTTACAGAGTCTTGATGGAGCGCAGCGGGGCGAAGAGGCCTTTGCTGATGATCTGCAGCTTGTTGTCATAGAGAGACAGGAGGTTCAGGTTCTGCAGGTCCTGGAAGGCGTTCACCCTCAAACAGTTGATTTTGTTGGCGTTCAGTAAACTGAAACACAGTCAAGCAATCGAATCAAACAAGAGTAGTAGAAGAAATCAGCCAATCGTTAGCCTTGTTTATCTAGCGCATGGCTCATAAACACATTTGCCCTGAGCAAGATGGCGGAGCAGGAAAATGTAGGAAAGTCTTCTTTAAGTGAACATCTGAGAC
>JAVLVB010000408.1:4906606-4928765 GCA_032876305.1 Orestias chungarensis | reverse complement strand
GAACACATGTGGAACAAGACGCTCACCCCCAGCAATGTCTACCACTTACTAACTCTGTTCTAAACATGCTGGTAGAGACACAAGTTCAGATTATTAGGAACAATAATGTCCAACTAAGTCACAACATTCACAATAAACATCTAATTAAATATTAGAGAATAATAAGGGCTGAGATTATTGTTAATATGCTGAACAATCATTAAGTTTTATAAAATTTTACTTCAATATGCGAAACAACGAGGACAACTTCCTCTTCATGGCTGTCTTAGATTTGCAAAACAGACCAGACACAGAGTTTTTAATTTAATTTAATTGAACTGAAAAAAAAAACACCAAACAAAAGAATTAAGCTGATTAAAATGCAGAAATATTCCCAAAAGGAAATTAAATTTTGTAGTAACTCTACTATCCAAATTCCTTTACAGATTTGTTGCAGATGTGAACAGTTGTGACCAGGGAGGATCTTCTACAGCAGTCTGTATCACTGTGAATCTCTAAAGCGTCTGACTGAAGACACTTTCACTAAGAGTCCGATGTAGAACATGCTCAGATGCCAGAACATTTATAAGGTGAGCGTGTTTGAAACATCAACGACACAATAAACGTTATCCGCTCACATCGGTGTCACTGCGCACTGAAAGCGAACCGCTACCAGTACGATTACAACTTGACACTCATAGGTGAGCTATTGGTTTGTGCTGGGAGGATTTTATGCTGATGCCTTTATGGAACGTTATTATAATAATTACATAATTCCTGAAGAAATGTTGAAGGGACCTGACAGCTCTTTGTGTCCGCAGGGTTCCTATTTTAGTTTAGTTAAAGTTAGCTTAAATGCTAATGTTAGCAATAAAGCTAATGTTAGCATTTAGGTTGTCATCAGCATGTTTACTTACTAATATACTTCATCTAGTATGCACACAGTAGTTCATAAACTACCAGCAGCTAAAATCCTAACATTAGCTTAAATGCTATGATAACTATGCAACTACTTACTAGCATGTTGATTGACATATAATTTCTGCATGTAGTATGTTAAGTTTAGCTCATAACTGCTAATTCTAGCTCTAAAGCTAATGTTAGCATGTAGATTATCATCAGCATGTTCACTTACACTAATGTACTTCATCTGGTATGCCCACGGTAGTGCATAAGTAAATATTAGCTAAAATGCTAACATTAGTTAAAATGCTATAATTACAATGAGGGCAATTACTAACATGTTGACTGACACCTAATGTTTGCATTAAACTTTAGCTTATACATCAATATTTGCAGGGATGCACCGATACCGATACTAGTATCGGTCCGATACCGGGCATAAGTACTCTACTCGTACTCCCACCGATACCACGACATAGATACCACACGCGGCGCAACAATTCGGCCTTGGTCGGCCTTATGGCATGATCTCTGTGCCACCAGGTCCGCGGGCACAGAGCCACCTGAAGGAGCAACAACAGAAAGCGTGTGCGCACAAATAGCAGGTAAGCGCGCCCGCTCAAAGGTGCCCGGACACGGGCTCAACTCCGACAAACCGCCCGCTCAGTCAACTCACTCTGCTCGCGCTCGGCTCCGCAACTCTACATTAAATGCAAATGAGCCTCAGATTCACACGCCCACAACCATTGCTCCCGCAGACGTCTCCGCGCCCGCAAACCTGGCGGCACAAAAACGACGCCACACTGAGTCTCTGTCCTCAGTACCGCAAAAAAGCATTTCAGTATTTGATAATTTTGTACACTCATTTTGGAAAAAGTGGTATCCCTGCATCCCTAAAAATTAGCTTAAATGCTAATGTTAGCTGAGATGCTAATGCTAGCATGTAGGGTGCCACTACCTGGTTAACATGCACTAATATAACTCATATTGTACGCACACAGTAGTGTATGAGCAGATATTAGCTAAAACGCTTCATAATGCACTGCCTCCTATGCTATAGTAGGCACCTAATATTAAGGTCTAACCAGCTTAGTAAACAGACACCACCAGAGAACATTTTACATCATCTGAGTTAAAGTAATGCGGAAGATTATAGGCGTGATATTACGTAAACAACAACTGATGGGGCTAACTTGCCTACTCGCCCGGTTCGGACTAACCCAGGTTGTTGTAAGGAAAACTTACAGGAGCTGCAGGGAAGTCAGTCCGTCGAATATTCCTTTGGGCAGCTCAGCGATCTTGTTGCCGTACAGGACCCTGCGAGGGACAAACGACATCCTGGGTCAGTTTGATAGTGTTTCAGGTCAGTCGTGGGTTTAAGCAACATTTCCTGAAGTTAAAATGTGCAGCTGCTGATGGCGGCGCTGGAACAACCGGAGCTCCCGATTGCAGTTTAGAGCAGATATTTACACACCATATTTATCATAAAAGGTCTGAGGCGGCGTACTTACAGCGAGGTGAGTGAGCGAAGTCCGCTGAAAGCATCCGCAGCTATGTCGGAGATCTGGTTCTTGCTCAAGTCACTGGGGAGTAAAAATGAGATTAGTGTAACAGGACGGGTTTCATCCTGCGTGAATGTCCCTCCAGCAGCCAGACAAACGATCGTGTCAGGATACATCAGCCGAGGTCAGGGAACGAGGAAAGGACCATCGGGAGCAAAATCAGAGTCAACGAGGTAGAGGAGGACAGAGCGATGGACAGAGAGTGACAAGAAAACAACACGGCTCTGATTATTCTACTCTGCTGCTGGAGAGCTTCAACCAAGCGTCATCCTTCCTGTTCGTTTCATATGTGACAGGATGCTAACGCTACTCTGATGCTCGTTTCATCCATGGACATAAATACGTAGACGCCTCATTGAGCACTGAATGGTGCGTCAACGCTGCCGCCATCTTGAATGAGCAATCGGAGAAGATGCCTCATTCAAGTGTACCAACTGGTTTACAATACAAACCCGATCTCATGGCGTTAGCTTTCACAGGTTAGAATGAAAAATTACTTTTGATTGTATTTGTGCAATTTATATACCAAATTTGCTCACGTTGTGGCTAATACTGCGTTTAATCTACGTATTATAGCTAAAGTAAGCTTAAATGTTCATTTTTGCTATAAAGGTATTGTAGCATGGTGGTTGTCTTTAGCATGTTGACTTATGCTAATGTTCTTCATGTTGTATGCATAAAACAGAGTAAAAGCCAACACTAGCTAAGATTCTAATGTTAGCTTAAGTGCTCTCATTAGCATGTGGGCTCTGATTAGTATTCCCACTAACAGCATCTTACATGACATTTGCCATAACGGTGAAAATAAGACAAAATGTTAATGTTTGCAAAAATGCTACCAATTGCATGTGGGGCTAAAATGGCATGTAGACCGACACAGATTTACTCCATTTAGTACGGTACAATAAGCTTTAAAAAATGACAATTAGGTCATAAGCTAATTTTATCTCTTAAGCTAACATCAGCATGAAAGCTAATTTTACCCCTTAAGCTAACATTAGCATGAGAGCTATACCTAGGCATGGTGATGCACAGCAATGTATGTAAACACCAGTTATAGATGGTAAAATTAGCCAAAAATGCTAATATTAGCTTAAAAGCTATCGTTACTACGTTGACACGTGCCAACTATGGCACCGTATGAGCTTAAACCATGTCCTTTCGAGCATTTAACTGTTAAAGGTAGAATCAACTGATCAGGTCAGATATCTGGGCGCAGTGATGGATTCAGACCTGAAACTTCAGAGAAAGATAAAGACGCCTAAAAAGTCAAACGTCTATCACAGAAGGAACATTTACAAGATTAAATTCATAACGTTTCAGCAACATTTCTTCACACGTCTGCCTTAAAAGTCAATCAGACAGAAGCAGCTGATCCAGAGCGCTGCTGCCGTCCTGGCTAGAACCAGAACATTAGTTTCCTGGAGCTCAGAAAAAAGACTTTATAATACTTTAGTTAGTTTATAAATCACTAAATGGATCAGGACAAAAATAATTTAAACATCTGGTTTCACTGAATGAACTTTCCAGACCAGATCTTCTGGTTCTGGTCTCATCTAGAACCAGAACCAGAACATGGAGAAGAACTATTTAGTTCTCTAATCTGATTGAATCAAGGCAATTTCAGTGCTAAGAACTGGACAATTACAGCATTCAAATCTAGTCTAGTAGTCTGAGGATTTTGGCAACGGTATTTGATCAAATTTAATGTTTCTGAAATTGTTTGATAATTGCTTGCCGTTGCCACGGTTACTATGTTATACTGCTATCAATCTAAGTGCTTTTTAGCTAATATATTCAAAATAATAAACCTGAGTTAATTTGAATGTTCAGCATCTTCCATCAGAGGCTTACAGGATACACTGTACCACAGACTGCTACAGGATTGGCTCCTGCAGCCGCCAGCATCTAATACAACTCGTTTCTTTTCCCTTCGCGTGTTCTCGCGGCCTGTGACTGCTAACAGGTTAACTCACATTCGCTTCAGCTTCTTGTTGGCGGAGAACGCTGCTGGTGGGACGCTCTTGATCAGGTTCTGCTCCAAACGACTGGAGAGAAAGAAAAGACAACATCTCTGAGCTTAAGACAACATTGGAGCAGAAAGAACCGAGAAATGTTATTAAATGTGAAGTTAGTTTAAAATGTTAGATTTAGCAGCTTTTTTCTGGGTGGTTTTTCTAGATTTCTGCTAAGAATGACGGACATTTGTAAACCACATGTTCTGATCTCGCCTCTTGACTCAGCTTGTCAGTATTGTTTCAAAGGTTTTTATTGTTTTAGATCTTATATCTTGATATATGTCTTCAGTTTTATTGGTTTCTCGTTGATTTGTTTCCTGTCTGGTTCTGGTTTAGTCTCTGTGTCTTTGACCACGGCTTCGTTCCCTTTCTCTCCCTTTCTAACGTCTCCATTGTTCTTTATCAGATCCATCCCTTCCTGACCTGTAGGCTATTATTTTATTAAAGATTACGCTCTAAGATCGTTTCAAGCTCCAGGATTTTGTTCCAACCCTAAAACAAAAACAACAAAATAAAACACACATACTTAATTTGATGTCAGTTTCTGTAACAAATAAAAGCCCTATTTAAAACAAAATGTAATAAATCTACTAAAAACAAAGCTAAAATCTGAACATATCTCCAACAATAGGTACCAGAAAAAGCAGCAGAATTATTTCATTTTAAAGATTCATTCAAATGTTTTAAATTGCACATGAGGTGAAAATGGCTCTCAGGGTTGTAGAGATTCCTGAACAACGATCTAAAGTTGTTATTTCTCCTAAACCAAATAAATAAGATCCAAACCGGACCTGAACAGTTTAACGTCTGGACGTCAAACAAAACTGAGGTTCAGTGAAAAAGATGAAGATGAACGCTTTCAGAACCGATTTCTAAAGTTAGATGCTAAAATATTAAATATTATTTTATATCTTTAATATTTTATATGTTTACTTACAAACTGGATGACTGAGGTCGCTCCTTATTAATATTCTAACAGTTTGGTAAAAGGCAGTTTTTATCCGTCATGTTTGTTCCTGCTGTTTAAACTGTTAAAACGGAGGCGCCTTATTGAAAAGTAATGTAAGTAAACAGATTAGTTTGCTAATCTGGTTAAGGTAGAATCAGAGTCAGACTCACTTCAGTGTAAATCAATTTTGATACATATTTCCAGGCATAGATTTAGATTTATACAGTACATTTTAGTCCCTAATTATGATCCGACTTTGTTTTAAGAGGAATCAGTTTAACTGTGAATATGAAACGCTTCAGCAACCACTAGATGGCGCTGCTCCAGGATAAACACCATTCCCTGAAGTCGAGGCTTAATCAGTGCAGCCTGCTAACCAAATGGCGTTCAGGCCGCCCTGTAGCAAGTACATAAATTATGTGACTTCCTGTTTCCCTCACTTCCTCTTTCAGGCTGAGAAAGACGTGTGAGATTTTGATTGAATTTAATTTAATTAGCCTTTAAATTAAACAAATATCTACACAATCAACGTTGATTCCAGACGTTTCTTTCTGCTGCTAGCTGTGAAGCTAAACCTGAGCAACATAAACAGACGTCCAGCATTAAAACCATACACTTAAAACTTTTTATTTTATCTGAAAACAACATTAAAACTAAAGCTAAAAGTTTAGTCAGACGATTAAAATGTTGATAAACTCCAACAGAACTTTAATTTTGTTTTTGATAAGAGGTTTTGGGAAAGATTTCACATTTCTGTGATGGACTCCGACTCTGGAAGATGACTTTAGTTGAACTGAAAGGCATTTATGAACCTCAGTGTAATTCTAACCATAATAATTTAAATCTCCTGCTGTTGTCAGTGGAACCGAGACTTCAGATGATATTATTTTATTTAAGTGAGCCAGCGACTGCAGAAAGGACAGAGGAGGAAGGATGCGGCGAGGTTTCAAGGCCAGCCACAGGGTCGCCCGTCACAATGATGAATGAAAACTAATCCAACCCTCCTCTGCTTCACCTCCCCTCTCCATCCCGCCATGTTCATATTATCCACTCATTCACATCAGCCTCCTTTGTTTAAACCTTTTCTTATGACTGAGATATTAAAACTAAGCTAAAATAAAATTGTTATGCTTTTTGTTCGTGTTCTGGCCTTTAAATTCAATCAGATTAAACGCAGTTTAAACTAAACATGTTTTGGTTCTGACAAAGACAATCTGCTCACGCGTAGGTCGGAACAGAAACTCAGGATCGATATCTGAGCCTGAAGGAGACGCATCTGAAAGGTTAAAGCGTCTCTAAGGCTCCGTTCACATCACAGGCTAATACAAAACACATATTCTTTTGCCCATGTGATGTTTTATAGAACACATTCTGATGTTTTAACCCTTTAAAAATCAGATTTGAGCCACTTCAATATATGGGACAAACATGATTTTAAAGCTTTTGCAGCAACAATAATCGTGAGACGTGCTTCATAATTGAGCAGCAGAAGCAGAGATGTCTACGTTCTTCTTCTAGTCATGTTGGTCTGTTTGGTGTCTGATGATGGACACATTTAATTACTAATAAAAATTTCCATTGAAAGAACAAAATGTATTTTCCCACTAATTAAGCATTGAGTCCTGCCGTGAGAACGTTTCCTTAGGGTGAGTTAGCTTTATTCAAAGAATCCAGTGACCTACCCACTTCTCGCGACATACTTTAGACCATCAGCTGACACTGAAAGGGGATTAAATGATGGTACTTACCCTTAACCTTTTTATTGCAGTAGACCTTTTTCATCGAGAAGAATCTGTTTTATTTTAAATTTCCTCACTATCTCATGGAAACAGCAGAGGGCTAGTCCTTCACAAATGAATACTCTTGTTCGTAGAGCTACTTCCTTATTAAACAATACAGGCCCCTTGAAAGGCCCCTTGCATATTCCTACATTTTCAAAACTTCTGCAGTCAGAACAGTTACCAGTATATCGCATTTTATCCCAATTTTCTATCATCGACGTCAGACGTGCGTCTCAATTTTGCAGCAGAAGAAGCAACAACGTCCGAAGCAAGCAGGGCAGAGTTTAGCTATCTTTTTTTCTCAGCTTCCTTCATCTTGTTCTGATCTTGTCTTCCAGCATCAATCCTGGAGACATTTCTAATTTTGGCGATATTCTTGAGGTCAAAGACGAAAACGTTCTATTCAGATCAAAATTATCATCGGGATTCTTCACTTGCTTACTGCCGGCCACTTTAATGGCGTCAACACAAACACGCTGCGTTGTTTTCCCGCTACAAACTACACGGCGGATGAAAGGAGACGCGGTGCGCCGCGGCGCGCTAGGGTGGGGGTCAGACATTGACCAACAGTGATGAATTTTGCCGCTGCAGCCAGAAACAATAGAGTTTAATAGGATGATGTCATCTTTCTGGGTGTCAGAGGGAACAATCTCTGCCAAATCTGGAAATGCTCATCTGAAGCTCAAATTTCTGTTGTCAAGGCTGGGTCCTATCTGTTTCTGTGAAGGTGCCAACGTCTGAAGGAGCTACACTTCCTTGTTTCTCCTGTAATTATTCAGCTCATTTAAAGCTACGATCTCACAGCAGCTTAAATATGCCGCTCCTCATTTACAGAACCAAATAAAGAGGGATCTGAAGATTGAGCAATTGTTTTTTAATGAAAGGTTTTAAAAGAACATAGAGACAGAAAATCTGGCAATAAATGTTTTATAAAAATAATTTTTACTAGAACCAAATTTGTAAAATGTCTAAATGTCTTCTGTCTGTGTTTTCTGATTTGGTGCTGATTTTTTTAATCTCACAGTTTTTGTTCTTTCTGGTAAAATAAAGGTTTAAAAATGACGCCTCTGTCATGAACCGAGGGGGTTTGTATCGCCTTTAACGGCACTAAGCAACTTTGAGGAGGGTGGCAGGAACCCTGCCTTCCACACTAAACAACTACAGATGTTCTGACTGCTTTACGGCGTACGTCACTTCCCCCGTTTCTTATCTCCAACATCATCATCTGACATTGTTTCACCACAATTAGATTCATCACCTCATCACTATTCATCCTTCACACAGACACTGGAAACAGAAATGTACTTCAATCCAGGATCAGGATTTTACCACGCTATATGCTGCTGCTCATGGGAAATGGAGTCTTCCTTTAGGATATAAACACTACCACTTTTGTCCACAGTGGGTCGCCAAAATCGACCAAAACTGAAACTTCTTTAGTGTTGCTTTAAATCTGTTTTCTGGAGAAATAAACTGGTTTTAGCGATCAACACGGATATCAAATGTCCCTCCGTGGGACGTTCGAGGTTTCTGGTGAATGGAGCTGAATGTGGGACTCGTCTCTGATCAGAATAAGTTATTTTAAGTTTTTATTTGTTTGAATCAATCGTGGAAGTAAGGTTTCTTATTTAGAATGAACTAAGATGTTTGCTCTAAAAACTAGACATATTCGGTAGGTTTTTCACTTTTGGCCAGAAACTTAACTTGTTTCAGAAAAGCATTAGGGACCATATATCCATTTAAATTTAGAAACAATTGTATTATTATTTTCAATACATATTTCTTCTTTTACATATTGGGTAAAAATTTAAACCAAAAATTGTTTTTAGAACAGAAACCTTAAAGTACCAGATTTTTAGCTGTGATCATAAATAACAGTCAAATCTGGAGTTGTCTGAATGGCTCATAAATAATCTGGGATAACTAACCTGAAACTAAAGAACATTAAATCAAACAAACATTTTCTAAAAATATAAACAAAACAACTTTTTATCCGTTAAAAACTTCCATTGGACTGGTGTTAATTATTATAACGCTGCTGTGACACTGAAATAAAATGTGTCTGAAATTCTATTGTCTGTTTTAAATAAATAAATGAATGAATGAACCAGAGAGAACATGAGCAGCTCTTCAGGGAAAAACCTCCAGACCAGACTAGCTTCCTCACATCTCCGTGATGCCCTCTGGGAGGTTAGCGGGGATCTCCGTCAGGCCTTTCCGTCGGCAGTCCACGATGTTGTTGTTGCAGCTGCAGCTGGCGGGACAGACGGCGGCCTGAGGAGCACAAACCCTCGCGTCCGTCTGAGCGGGACCTGCAACAGGGTGACAAACACAAACCAGGTCAGACGTTCTGCTTGTTAGCTGCGTTTCTACTTCCTGCTGCAGTTTTGTTTCATAATTGCTGATATGTCAGGAGATTATATCGTAGTTTCTCAAAACTAAGCGTTATCTCCTGCGATGGAGGCCGTGTTGGTTTTTAAGGCATAAAAAACATTTTGGGAAAAACACGTAATCTCTTTGACATGAAAAATGAAGGAACTGAATCTTAATGCCGCTCATTATTCAGCCAAATTAGGCACATAAAATATGACTGGATATGATACAGAAAAAAGGGACATGTGATAAAAGCAGAGGAGCTGAGAGTCTTTATGCTCACTTACGACTTTTTGGTGAAATCAAACTTCCTCGTTCATAAGACTAATTAAACGCGACGCCATGTTTACATCAGTAACAACATGGACACTTTCTGTAGATGAACGTTGAAGTCGTTGAGCGACGGGAGCCGACCGTATCGTCACAGGATCAGAACAAGATGAAGGAAGCTGAGCAAACAAGAAAGCTAAACTCGGCACTGCTTGCTTCGGACGTTGTTTAAATCCAGATTTACTACGTCTGGCTTCTTCTGCTGCACAATTATGACAAAGTGAAACAAACTATATTTTGGAGGATGAAAAGTTCATAATTCATTCCTTCAGACTAGAGAGAAACAGGCAAATTTGAGTCGATCTCTAAACTCTGAATTAACCAGAAGGTTTCCGGTTTGTTTTGCGCAATAGAAAAAACTATTCTGACATTTTCCATCAACTCTGGGTGGAGTCAGATGAATGAAAACGCTTTCTGTAGCAGCTGGAGGCGGGATCACGGTGCCCAACAACCATTCAAAATGTTTGGAGCTCCATTTTTGAACCAACAGAAAAATTGAGCTTCAACAAGAATCAAAATGTAGAATCACATTAGGCTGCAACAACATGTCAAACATCACAGACTGAGAAGATGAGCTTTCAGCCGGTGGTATTTCTTCTGCTTTAATCCTAAATATGGTTAAATGTTCATAATTTGCTCAGTGATGATAGTTTAGGGCCGAACGAAGGTTAGTTTCTAAATTACTATGGACATTTAAACCATTTTAACCGTTTCCTGCCAACTCACCGCTGCAGATGAAGTCCTTCTTCCCCACGTCTGGGACGTTGAGGCCCCTCATGTAGGCCGGGGACATGCACTGGGTGAAGGGGGCCAGGCCCCGTCGGGCCCGGAGCCAATCAGAGAGCCAGGCCAGGTGACAGTCGCAGTGAAGGCTGTTGGAGTGGAGGCGGCTGGGAGGAAGATGGAGGAGAGAGACGTGAAACCCAAGCTGGAATAATTTTTGTAAACAAGAGCAGATAAAAGTCAGGGACTGAAAACTGGAAATCAAGCAACTGAAGAGAGAATGAGGAGAAGCAAGAAAATATAGAAACTGTAATCTGATGAAGATAGTAAACATTCCACCTGATGTTCCTGGAAAACAACGAAAAAAAGACTTTAAATCGTGCAGCGGTCTATTAGGAGGAAAACATAAAGCCTGAAGCTTCTTTATGGTGACAGCGACCTTCACAAAGCCGGCTAATGTATCCTACCATTTTTACCGCCGTCTGAACGATGTAAATACGATCTTTTAACCGACTTCTGGCACTTCTATATGCGCCACTAAATCTGATATGTATCCAAACTTTAACAGAACGCTAAGGTCGGATTTTATCCGACTTTCCCATCATTAACGTGAGACGTTCGCTATTAATGAAGAAGAAGACAGATGTGGTAAATCTGGACGTAAACAACGTTACAAGCAATCAGTGCAGAGTTCAGCTTTCTTTTTTCTCTCAGCTTCCTTCATCTTGTTCTAATCTTCTGACGATACAAAAAAAAAAATCAGAATTAAGCATCGAGTCCTGCTGTGAGAACTTTTCCTTAAAGTGAGTTGGCTTTGCTCAAAGAATCCAGAGACCTACCCACTCCTCGCTACATACTTAAGGCCCTCAGCTGACACTAAAAGAGCATTCATTGACGGTACTTACACTTAACCTTTTATTGCAGTAGACCTTTATCAGGGGGAAGAAACTGTTTCATTTTAAATTTCCTCACTATCTCATGGAAACAGCAAAGGGCTAGACATTCACTAATTAATGTTTTTGTTCATAGAGTTACCTCCTTATTGCATATTGGATTAAACAATACAGCCCTCTTAAAAGGCCACTTGCATAGTCTGGCATTTTCAAAAGTTTTGCAGTCAGAACAGGTACCGGTATATCGCATTTTATCCCAATTTTCCCTCATCAGACGTGCGTCATAATTGAGCAGAATAAAACATACTTTTGTAAATCTGAATGTAAATGACATCCGAAGCAAGCAGTGCCGAGTTTAGCTTTCTTTTTTCTCAGCTTCCTTCATCTTGTTTTGATCTTGTGATGATACGGTCGGCTCCCATTGCTCAACAACTTTAACATCCATCCACAGATGGCGGCGACCGTTACTGACGTAAACATGGCTCTGCTGAGGGAAGTCCATGTTTTCCTGGGGTTGTGTTCAGATAGAGTCATATTTGATTATTAGCATTAACAGAAACGTAAAAAAAAAAGGACGTTTTTGAACAAAACATCGTAAGTAAGAATAAAGACCTGCTGTGTAAATGAAGCCTAAGAAATAAAGTCTGGCATATGATGAACATGATCACTGTCGAATAATTTATATCTGCAGCAAATTAATGTAAACCCAATTTTCCTGTACATCCCAGCAAACACCGTAATTATTGCTGTTTTAATTTTCTTTATTTTAATAAAGAGAACATCAGGAAAACTGAAAAAATAAATCGGCTCTCAAGTGATCAAGATGAAGCTCTTAACAGATCGTTTTACTGAAGAAGTCAATTCAGATTTTAATTTAGCACTAAGTGGCATTTTCACCCCACCAGGCTCCTCAGATTTAACATGCTGCGTTAATTAAAGGCGCCTCTGAACACACAAAGCATCAGGTGTCGGCGTGAACAGCCTCGCCTCTCCAAAGGCTGCAGAGACGAAGAAGAGGAGGAGGAGGAGAATGTCTTGTCAGCGTATTATGCGCCAGCTGTGATATCTGGCCTTTCACAAGACAGGCCTCCCTTTGTAATAAAGCAGAGGACAAATCCTGTTATGGAGCAGAGACGGTCTCATTGATGCGAGCAGCGGGGGCGGCAGGATTTAATACCACTCTCCCGAATAAATCCAGTTTATAGTCAAACCCCCCACCAGCAGATAGCCGTGTCCCGGCCCGCTGCCTGCTTAGCCGTAATTACTGACAGGTAGGATTAAAATGGGGGGGGGGGGTCCCTCTCTGTTCATCTTCATGTTGTTGCAGACACACACACACACACACACACACACACACACACACACACACACACACACACACACACACACACACACACACACACACACACACACACACACACACACGGGTTCAGGGCGTCTTCCTGCTGCTTTCTGTTCCCGAATGAGAAATCCAGCGAGGAAACGATGAACCAACGCAGATTACTGTAAAACCGTAAAGTAAAAGGGAGAAGAAACGATGCTCTCTCTTTAATCTGAATTTATAGAAGCCACCCAATCAGATAAACTCAACCTGTCTTAACAAAACGGGTCTGCTGGTGTTCAAACCCTTAAATAAAAACCTGACATCTGTCCTACAGTTGTTGGGGTAAACCAGAGTCCAGATTTTCTGGTGGTGACCTCAAATGGGTCGTCAGAGGACCTCATGGAGACGAGAGAAAACGCGGCAGGCAGGTCTGGTTCTGGTTCTGTTTACAGCAGCGTTAGATCTGAACGTCTGCCAGAGCTCAGCGTCGCTTTATCTGCTTTATTAATCAAAATTCGGTTAGCCTCATTCTGGTTTTAAAGCAACATTCGGTAACTTTTTAACTACCGCATATGTCCACAGTGGGCCGCCAAAACCTACCTAAACTGAAACGTCTTTAGCGTTGCTTTACAGTGTAACACCTTCCTCTTCTACTTACACTTACAGCCATCTAGTCTAGTCTTTCTATGCAGGACTCTGCAGGCAAGGGGAGTTTAAAGGTAAGAAATTAACAGAGAAATTAAGCAGCAGCTCATTTCTGTCACTTGTAACTTTGATTTTACATTTTATTACCGCAAGAAAAAGATTCAGTTACTACGATTTTTATGAGCTGCTTGAAAAGTAGGAATAATTTGACGTCCCTCTAAGTTGTGGTCACATTTTAAAATATGGTCTTAATGGACAAATAAAAAAAAAATCTTATCAGTTTGGCTTTTTTTATAAAACTAAAACGTGAAAATATGTGAATGTGAGTTTGCGTGTGTTAAACTTACAGGGTCCGCAGTTTGGGCATGTGGTTGAAGCTCGACAGCGGGATGAGGGTGATGTTGTTGTTGTTGAGGGTGCTGCAAGTAAGAAGAGACAGATTGGTAAAAATCTGTATATATGGTTCATTAAACATTTTCTATCCAGTTTGATTAACATCACTTCAGATTCTGATCCAGTTCTACAACAAACAGTTTCAGTGCAGCTTCATAGAACCTAGGTGAACGTATGAAAGTTGTTTAAAACTACAGAGTTAACAAAGCTTTTCTTTTTTCTTTTTACAAAGAACTCTTAAAAGGAGGCTAAAATATGGAAGACAGACTGGTGAGACCGAAGCAACAACAATAGACAAGTTCAAATGACATCAATGCATTAAACTGACATGAACAATGAAGGAAAGGCTGATAAATAAACATAAATCTACATCTGAACAGAAACCTACTACAGGGAGATGTGGCAGTCAATCTGGTGGTTGACCAATAGAGGGCGCAACGACACCCCACTCACCCAGTGATCTTGATTAAGAACTAATAAAAGGTAATAAAATAAAAATATTTCTAAATATATTCAGATTTTTTTAGATGTGCAAGATAATTATTTCATCTTTAATGACGAGTAAAGTTTCGTTCGTCGTTGGGATTGGTGACGTATTTCCGCTCTGGGGCGCAGAATTCTTTGCCCACAGACTGGTTAGAAGTTGCACATGCGCAGTAGCTCCTCCCCTCCTCAATTTAAAACATGGGAGCATCCTGGAGCTCCTCCCACCACAGCGCTGACGTCACAGTCAGCTCTGATCATGTGCGGCTGATTGACAGGTGGAGTGGCAGGAGATGGAGACGATTGGAGAGCGTATCCTTTAGCTTATCCTGATGTATCTGTGGAGCTCTGCTAGAGGTTTCTTCCTGTTCAACGGAGTTGTTCCTCCCCACTGTTGCTGCATGCTTTTCCAGGAGGAGTGAATGCTTTCATTTGCCACGTTCCGATCAATGCCTTTTAATGCCCATTTTAAATTACTGCATTAGAAAACACAAAAAAGTATTTTGCCAAATAATTATTAAGCTTGATTAAGTTGGTTTTTGATTTTTCAGAAAAAGTTACTGCTCATTAGGGAAGAAGACACAAACCGAAGTGAACTGGAAACTGCTCTGACGCAGGTGTAGCGCACCATGCAAAGCAAAGTTGGACTGAAGCGTCCAGTTTCACTGTCACGGCGGAATCCCCTTTATTAAACAGAAATCAAATTAAATGGTGAGGCCTTATATGCTGCTTTGTCATGTTGCAGCTCCTTGTTCTTTGCTGTAAAAACATAAAAATTGACTCAATTTTTTAGCTTCCTTTCCAAAAATCCACAAAGTCTCTGCTGGGTCACAATCTTTCGTCGCATCGACCAAAACAGGAATGACAAACACAAACGTCTGTCGATACTGTGTATGCAAGCATACACATACACACACACACACACACACACACAGATAATAATCTAGACTGCTGAGAAATGAGGACGTGAAAAATAATTTGTGTCCTGATATTGTAGAAGTGTTATCATAAAAATGTCCTGATATGCCATGAAAACAAGTACATTACACACAACCTTTATAGATTTGCTGTACTTTGATTCGCTCTGGAGCGTTACTGACAGATCGATGCAAGCAGCTACATGCTAGCATGCTAACACGTCTCTGAATGCACAAAGTAGAAGTAAAGAAACTAAATGAACATATTAAATTAAGAGCTTAACTGATAGTGTAGTTACTATTAAAATGTAAGTGTAGGTTTTTCAGTATAAAAAACCCAAAACAATTAATCATATGTGTTTATTCCAGCATTTATAATTCATGTATTTAATACTAAAATGTTAAGAGTCATATATTTTTCCCCCGTTTTCTTAAAAAAGTCCCCAAAACATAGCAGATAAAAGATAAATCCCGTTAAAATTTGTTTTTCTGTCCTACTTTTTATTTGTTTTAGTTCAAACAGGCTAATGAAAACGTTTGAAACCTAAATCTAAATCACAAACGAGCCTAAGGTTAAAATCCCAGTTTCTGTTGATAGAAGCCAACAACAGCAACGTCGGCCGGCTAAGATGTTGGTTCTGTTTTTGCCAGACTTTCACGCATCATTAATTTAAAAACAAAAAACAAAACCACTTGGATTTGAGGCGTCATTGTTGGTAGAAAAATTAAGGTTTTTCCTGTTTTAAGCATGAAAGCGGATCATTTTTCACACCTGACAGCCTGTTTTTAATGCTTCCCTGTCTGAGAAATGAACTCAGTTCAGGATGAAACCATGTTGACCAGAAGCATCGACACACAAAAACATAGATGTTTATTTAACACGCCGCATTGTCGTCATTAGTGATTATTGTATTGGGGTTAGCTGTGTTTTTTCCTCATTCCCACTCAGGTCAGAAATAGCCGGCCTTTGCTCAGACTGTTGACGTTCCTTCCCCTCGTGTTTGATTCCCGTCGTCCTCTCTGCCAGCGCAGCCTCGGTGGACGGATCCGGTTTCACACTTACGCTCACAAGCATTAGCAGCGCCGCCACGGTCGACCCCGTCAGGGGTGATTCCGCCCGCTATACTTAATTTAATCGTAGAATAACAATAATTTCCCCCTGCAATTTTGCCGTCAGTTATTCTCTTCAGACCCCCGCCCGACCCACTGCCTTAATAGAGCGGCGAGTGGAGAAGCTGCAGCCAAGGTAAACATGGAAAACACTCTGCATCCAGATCCTGTCAGCTCTCTGCTGCTTACGGCCTTTTCTAAAACAGGACACACTTAGCTTCTTCAAGCTGCGTGAGAACACGAGTGCATTTTGGCCTTTTAGAGCTGCTAACAGGTGATGATATAACCGGTAGAAACTGAGGACTTTGGTGGCTGGCCAAAAGAGGGCAATAGGAAGAATTTTTTTGGTTTGTTTAAATAAAACTATTCAAGCATTCTAAGTTATTTGTCTGTTTAAATTCATAACCAAGTGTTATATATAAAAATATTTATCATTTTCAGAGGAAAATCTCTAGCTGTTGAATGGCTGGGGCGACAGAAAAATCGTCCTAGCTACAGAGTCAGACAGCCAATCACTGACCAGAGGCTCAAGCTTAGCAACGGAAATGTATGCAATCAGTGCCGATGATTCAGAAATATTGCCCCAAGACTGGTGCAGGAGCAACGTTAGAGCTCCTCCCACCACGTAACGACATCACTGTTGACTGTTATAAATTGTGGCTGATTGACAGGTCGAGTTACAGAAGTTGGAGACTACTGGAGCAAGAAACATTAAAGTCAGTGAAGCCCCTAAAGAGAGCTTTATTTATGAACAAAATAAATAAATATTTTTAGTACTTTATTTTGGAATACTTGAAGGTGTGTGGACATAATTGAACTTCTATAATTTGGTTAAATTAAAATATTTTTACAAGATTTTAATTTTGTTGTTGTTTGTGACACTTTTAAAGGAGTCGTCTATGAACTGCACACCCCGCTATTATCCTACCCCAGATAAGTGGAAAAATAACTGAAATCGAATATTTCTGGGAACAAATAAAAACACGCTCTTGTCAATGTTTGCTCTCTTCTTACTTTTTCCTAATTGCTTTGAGGGGCGTCACGAGTCTGTCTGACAAAATCGTTTTACTGGGAAATCAAAAACTTCCTAAAATCAAACTGTGTGAAGTTTTCAGTCTTTAGGTCTTACCTCAGCTAGCCTCAGTTTTTATTCATAATTTACTGATAATCTTATGTCGTTCTACAGTGAAAATTCAATCCAAAAATGGCTAAAACTGGCATTTGTTTGAATATCTATATTTTAAACATTTATTGGTTCTTTATGAGTTAAAAGAGTCACTGTTCATAAAAAAGTGTTTCATTTTTACTTTTTACTAAAATTTAGCTCTTCCCAGACTGTAGACTGTACCCTTTACTGTTTCTGATTTTGATGCTGACGGTTTTCAGCAGCAGTCAGTCGAGAAATGACATAAATACTAAACACAATCATTTTTACACAAAGCGCAAAAAGAAGTAAGACAACATAAATGTTTAGATTATAGTGTGTGATTAGCAGCCTGTTAGCTTAGCTAGTAGTGTTAGCATCCATTTTACCAGCAATCAATGACGGAAGGGAAATGTTTGTCCAGATATTTAAATATTTTAGTCGCCGTAAAATATGTTAAAATGTGCTGATAGAAACATTTGTGAGTGGTAGGGGGGGTGTGAATACTTTTGTGTTTTCATTTAATCTCTGCCTACCACCATGCAGGTTAGACACTTTCTGGTAAACCACGCTCCGCTCTGACGGCGATTCCAACACATAACAGCGGAGTCAGCGTTTTTCTCCCGTTGAATTTCACTATGTGACCTCTGCAGCAGAAGGTAAGACGCGTGATCTTTGACAACACGCGTGTGCATGCATGCACGCTCCGATGGCTGCGTGCTCGTTTCACCTGCAAAGTCTAGAGTCAGCAGGGGCATGTTTGCTCAATTCTGAAGCTCTGCTCTCGCTGGCAATGCGGCGACCTCCCTGTTGCAGCAAAAAGCCTCTGCAGTCAGTGATGGAGGAGGCTCTTTAGAGGCAAGCCACCACGGAGATGCTATCACGGGTGTGTGTGTGTGTGTGTGTGTGTGTGTGTGTGTGTGTGAGTGTCGGTGGGTGGGAGGGGAGGCAGAGCGATGCAATCACATGTCTTTTTCTGCAGCCTACCCCCAGGGTTCAAAGCTGGCCTCGTCAATCTTATCCACCTCCTGAACTCTCAGGTCCTCGTATAAAGACCTGGACTAAGAAACTGGATCCAAATGGGATCAACTCTCTTATATCTGCGTACTTATGGGATAAAACAAAGATGGGCTGAATTGCTGAGCATGGATCGACAAACTGCAAAACGCGGTTTAGTTGGGATTCTATGAAATAATTAGCAGTGGCGCATCAATCTGAAATGTGTGTCGTATTTAGCTGAAGCTAGCGCTAAATTAATATAGGAAGTTAAACGCACTGAACGTTTTCAAAGTTAGTATCTAAACCAGTCGCTCTGACAGAAAATAAAATCTGTCCTAAAAATGGACGTATCTGTCTGTGGAGCAATAAAGTTTATTTATAAGTCTCTATTACGCTATCAGCCTCAGCAGACACGGATCAATATGGGAGCAGAACGGCTGAATTAGCGCAGCTATGTCCAAACAAACGCAGCTTTATTCGTTCATGAGCACTATTAATACCCAGATCGACTTGGCGGTTCACAGCCATTAGTCTTTCTAGTAGTTAATATCTGAGAGTCCATCCTGACATGAAACCTTCACTGTTTTCTCCCGTTATTAATTCCTCTATCCAGTTGTGGCTGGTGGAGTTTTATCTAGGGGCGCTATAACTCCAAAATACACATATACCAAAAAAGCAAATGTTTACTAAGGCATCACAAAAGTGTATTTAAATAAATGAAAACAAAAACAAAACTTTGTAAGAACAAAAAGATCATTTCATGTACATGTTTACTTTTCAATAAATCAATCAATAAAAATAATTGTATTCATCCCAAAAGGAAAATAATGAAAAAATAAAAATATTACTTTATATATTTAAAATAAATAACGTCATATATAAAAATTCAAAATTATACTTAATTAAAATATAAAAATGTGTTTTTATCATTATTTAAACAAAAAAAGGGGAAAACACCGGGAGGCAGCCGCCACTGCCTCTATCTTTGATTAGTTGGTCGATGAGTAAAGTTTGAAGTAAGGACTATTAATCTGTCCAGACACGGAAGTCTGCTGGTCTGATTCTAGACGTAACCTTAAAGCTAAGATAATTATAAGGTTTAAGTTTAGGTTGTTCATCTGAAAACCACAAAAGTCTGATGTTTGTCAAGATCACATCAAAAATTCCTGCAGACCGACTGGAAAAAAAAAAAAAAAAGTTTTAAGGGTTAAATGCAATTTTTGACAGAAAGGTCAAAGGTTAAAGCCAGGATGAACGCTGGTTCTGATTGAAAGCAGATAAACCGAGAGGCTTGACAAAGTCATAACTAGACCCGGGATCAGAGGTCAAACTTCTACTGAGTAAACTGCTCTCCATCCATCATCACCACATTAAGCAGGTCAGCAGGTTATCAGAATCAGAACCTGTGACGGCCAAAAACAAGCAGAACTGACCCAGGTGTACTTTCTGTTTGCATTAATTCCGGCTTGTCTTCATATTGAATCCACCTTCAGTGTTTTCGGTTTGGGTTCTGGACCGTGCTTTGGTTCTGTTGGAGGTTTTTCCTCTCATCCAACGATCAGTCGCCTCTCGACTTCCTGGTTTCAGCGCCGAGAGTTAACGACTTCCTGGTCACATGATCGGTTCACCGATGATTCCCTCCAACCCTACGAGGGACCAGAACCAGGATGTAACGGTTTTAGGGCCGTAGAGCCGCCTTGTCTTTCTTTTTTGTATGTGTTCATTATTGCTTTATTTGTTAGCTCTGAATTCAAATTTGAGGGAGAATTTATGGAAAGCCAAAACTATAGCGCTATTAAACTCAAATCACACATCAGTATACAGCATCCATTGCACAGACAGGGCTAGAAAGTCCCCCCAGCACATCAACTTCAGTTGAAATAACAACTAACAGTTGAAATAACCACTAAAGCAGATTGAATAATAAAAGAAGAAAATAGAGTGAAGATAAGGGGTCACATTGTCCTCCAGCAGTCTAAGCACAGCAAAAGTATTCAAATAGCAAAGTATAACCTAAACCTTTAGAGTGAGACCTGCTCCTAACTATGGTTTTCCCTACATGTCAAAGTTTCAAGCCAAGCCTTAAAAATAGACAATGTTTCTTCTTCATAGACTAAAGCCGAAGCCGGCTGAACATGAGGGTAGCCTGATAAACAAAAGATCTGTAACATTCAGGCTCATGCAGTTTCGTTTATCAGGGGCCAGTCAAGAAATGGAGTGTGCTGTCAGACTGATGCCGAAGCTCATCTAGAGCAAGAAAATTAGGATTGCAGGCTGATTAACGTCTAAAGCTGGCTAATAATAAAAAAGTTATTATAAAAGGTTTGCTAACACAACGTTTCCACAATAAAACTGTATATTTTAATGTGACATCTTATTTTTTCTCAGTAATCTTCTGTTAAAAATATAAAAGGAAGGGTTTAATTTCTTTTATGTTTTACTGGTTCATTCATTGTTGCAAATTTTGCCTCCAATAACTTTCAGTAAATTAAGGCGTGGGATGCTCTGTACATGACAAGAAGAACAAAGTGATGTTTTTTTCCTTTGCTTTGTCTTTGTAGTCGTGGTTAGGATCCCCAACTCAAATGAATCTAGTTCCACCTGTGGCTTTAAGCCCACATATACAATATGGAGCCCAGTCTGCAGGGCTTCAAAAGAAGTTGTGTCCCCTGCTATCTTTTTTTTCAGAGGTGCTCAGTTGAACTTCTCAACCAACCACACATGATGAAACAGGAAAAAGAAGTAACATGAAAATCCCCCAGATTTCCTCATGTTCTAAACCTAAGACATGTTTTTCAAAATGCAATCATGCACAGAAACATAAGAAAAAAGTATGATGGCAGCTAAGTCTTTTTTCTGAAAATGTTAAAACTGCAATAGTTCTATATAGTACGCCCTGAAATGTGGCTGGTGTTATCAGCCTGTCAGTGTGCCTTGTGGGAATTTGTAGACACACATAAAAAGAGTTTTGACAAAGTTTATTTGATTTTGTAATTTACAGGGAACCTGACACAAAGAAGTAAGGGAACAATGGTATTGCCAGTCTTCTTCACCAGTACCAGGATGCCTGAGTGAATTTTGAAACTTTATGGCAGGTAGTTATTTTTGATCAGGACATGTCTTTAAAGTCTCATATAAAACAGGTCTGTAAGATTTCCTTCTTTCATCTTAGGAATATAGCAAAAATTAGAAATATTCTCTCTAGGACAGATGCTGAAAAGCTAGTCCATGCATTTGTTACTTCAAGGCTGGACTATTGTAACTCTTTATTAGCAGGAAGTTCACAAAATTCAATTAAAAGTCTACAGTTGGTTCAAAATGCTGCAGCAAGAGTTCTGATGAAGCTTAAAAAGAGAGATCATATCTCCCCAATTTTAGCTTCCCTTCATTGGCTCCCTGTCAAACTTAGAATAGATTTTAAGATTCTTCTTTTAACATATAAAGCCCTCACTAATAAAGCTCCATCGTATATCAGAGATCTGATTACTCCTTATGTCCCTAACAGAGCACTTCGCTCTCAGACTGCAGGTTTACTGGTGGTTCCTAGAATCTCTAAAAGCACAATGGGAGGCAGATCTTTCAGTTATCAGGCTCCTCTCCTGTGGAACCAGCTTCCAGCTTTAGTCCGTGAGG
>JAVLVB010000408.1:4891041-4904614 GCA_032876305.1 Orestias chungarensis | reverse complement strand
TATTCATTTAGAGTTGCAGGAGCAACAATAAAGGAACACATGTGGAACAAGACGCTCACCCCCAGCAATGTCTACCACTTACTAACTCTGTTCTAAACATGCTGGTAGAGACACAAGTTCAGATTATTAGGAACAATAATGTCCAACTAAGTCAGAACATTCACAATAAAGATCTAATTAAACATTAGAGAATAATAAGGGCTGAGATTATTGGTAATATGCTGAACACCCAATAAATTTGATATAATTTTACCTCATTTTTATATTTTATGCCTAAAAATGAACAAATATTTGTTCCTTTAATGACACAATTCTCATCTTTTCCTTTTTCTTAAGGTAAACGTTTTTATTAGCTTATATGAGAAAGTGAATGGGAAATAAATTAATAATAAAAAGCGATTAATCGTAAAAATAATTCACAGATTAATCGATGATGAAAATAATTGTTAGTTTCAGCCCTAATTGCACGGATGTTGGAAACAAGGAGACGGCAACATGCAACGCAGGTTTTCTGCATCTGTCCTCCGTCACAGCGGATCAAAACATGAACACGGACAGAACCGGGCCCGGTTCCTCCTTCTAGTTCAACCATGAACATCTGATCTTTTGTTAAAACCAAACATCGTCCGTTTAGCCTCGCCAACAACACTTAGGTGCGAGAGAGGATCGATGGGCTGACATGAAGAGTTTGCTGAAGGGCGAACATCAGCCGGTTCTGGGACTGAACAGGTCAGAAATTGTCTCATTTAGTTGGAATAGGTGCCAATATTGAGTTTACACATGAAGGATGGAAACGGCTTCCTTCAGGAATCCATACTGCATAATTCAAAGCCCCCGTAATAAAGTCACATCCCATATTTAAGAGCAGGAGAAGAAGGCGCTCTGATTGCTGAGCCGCTCCCAAATTTATTATTGCAGCGTGAAAAATGGAATATAACGACGGACTGCTGTGAATCTGCAGTTAAACATCAGGAAGTTTCACCTAATTAAGTGAAAACGCATCGATATATCCTCCCACATCCGTGCATTAATATTCTGCTTCTTCATCTCCGACTCTGATAGAGTCCTTCTACAGATAAATGAAGATGATTAATGTTATGTATATCTGAAAATGATCTCCTTCTCCTCATTTATTTTCATTAATCTTTTTGAAGGTGAACAAAATTCTGCTGCTTTAGAACCAGCCAATGTGTAATCATTAATTAATCAGCTTCATATTAGCCTGACATTAGCGCTGCGGCGCATTCACGGTGCTAGCCATGACACCAGCGACACGTCTGCACGCGCCTAGATGCACAATCCCTGGCACGACCATTAGGGAATTAATAATTGTGTATGAGAGCAGCTATTAAAGCTGTAGTGCACGTTATTCCCCTGTGTGTGTGTCTCTTCCCGAGCTGATTGGTATGCGAGCCGTGAGCCGGCTGACTGAGAGCTGTCCAGGCTCGGTTCGGAGTCATTAGTGCGCTCGTTAGTCCAGTTATGTTAAATCTAAATTACCATTCATCATCACACGGGAGCCATCATTTACTCTGAAGCGGCCCGGCGGACACACGCGCGCTAACCGGATCAACTCATTCAGGAACACGCGTACACACTTGACCAGAATTCACAATCGGCCGTTAGCTCGGTGCTAGGTGCTTTAGGAGGGACGACGTCCTATTGATCGGGTCTCATTACTGATCGGGTTCGCCCAGTTTACTGACTGGGAGCCTCATGGGTCGGCCTCGATAATCAGCAGCCTGCTGGTTCTGGAGGAGTGTATCGGACGATGAGCGATGAATTATTAGAAATCGTTGAGCGTCCATCTGAGCCGGAACTCATTTCAGATTTTCTTCACCTCTTTGTCTTTACCTTGCGATTTTTGACAAACTGTACCAAACCTGGCTACTAGCCTCCTATTTTTCACCTGAAAGGTTTTAATTTTCTGTAAAGATCTGTTGTAACTGTGTTGGTTTACATTTCAGGTCCTCTGTCTGAAAACTGAATTATGTTCATTGATCTGAGGCCTGGTGATCATTATTTTCATCATTCTTCAAGAAAATATCCATTTTATTTCCCAATGACTCTCTCAGAGGGACTTCTCATTATTTCACACACAATAATCAATATTTTATAAAAAAAATTTAGTCTGAGTAGCTTTTATACAAACTTGCCATGATTAGTTGTTGTTGCCTGTTATAAATTGTTTTGTTATAAATTGATGGACGGATGGATGCATCAGAGTAAAAGTTGTTTTTTACTAACTAATATCTAGTTTTAATTATCTTTTTTAACAGAAAGGTTTCAGTTTCTGGTATTTTTCAGTCATTTATTTTGTCCACCATTCAGAAAAACGGGTCTAAAATCTGCAGAACATGCATAAATCCATCAAAACGAGGTTTGATTAGTTTGACGTTAAAAGCAGCGTGTTGGTTCTCTTATGATGAATGCGACTCTGAGTCTATCTGACAGCCTTGGTGGTCTGGAAACAACAGAGGGTCCAAATTGAGTCAGTCAGTCAGACATTTGTCCCATCAATAATTAATGCCTCCCTGCTCTGCTGCTCTCAGTCTACTTCTACTCTGCTTCCACAGGGTTTATCCAACCTTTTGCTTTGAACGGTGGAGATGTTCAACTCTTCAATTTCCACCATCTTTTATCGTGTTTTCTCATGTGCAACAGTTGGACCAGTTGTTTTCATTCTAATATATCTTTAGAGTCTTTCCTCAAGGCTGATGCCTGTTTTTGTCCTCCTTTAAATTCGTGTTGCTGTGTTTTTTACTGCCTCTCCCTTTAAGCTGCATCTCCACCTCCGTCTCCTGGTGTCCCTCTCCTCTCTCCTCAGGACCAGCAGCAGATAAATAAATAATGTCCAGAAGCTGGCACAATTTACAACTCCAATATCACATGCCTTGTTTTCTTTAAGCCCTGCTCCATTTTGGTAACCGCCCAACCTTAAACTGCTCTTTCGTTTTTCTCTGGTGAAAGCAAAGGGAAGAATCCTCGATCCTTCAGGGTCTAAATAAATCATAGCCTTCAGTTCCCTGCTTTCACCAAACACAAGTCTGCTTTCACCTTATGAGGAAGAAACAGTTGCAACTTAGGCAAAAACAGAGGAAATAAATGTGAAGGCTGCAAATCAATGGCTCTGATCCCGAAAAACAGTAATCCGGATGTTTCGAGTACAAATCAGATTAGCAACAAGGATGCTATAATTTTGGAAGATTTATTTCAACAACCTTCAGAAACGCAGCGTTCAACCTTGATCAAATAATAAGGCCTCGTTGTTAGTGTAAAAGAAGCAGCTGGGCCTTTTTCTTGCGAGTAGCACCAACGGAGAGTGTGGTAGCTAATGCTCGCCAGTGCTAAGACAGCTAGGCTAAGCTAAATTGCTGATCAAGCTAAGTCATGGGTAAAATCATTAATTCATTACTACATCGATTACATAGTGCTGGTTGAATCTATTAGATCCCCTGGCCAGTGAGTTTATGCAGCGCATTATCAGCTTTTCAGATGCACAAATGTGTCCTCCAAAACCAAGTAATGTCACCATAAAACAGCTAAAAAATAGTCTAACCTAAAACCTGCTGAAGCTAAGCTAGAAGCTGCAGAGGCTAACCTAAACCCTGCTGAAGCTAAGCTAAAACCTTCTGAAGCTAAGCTAAAACCTGCCGAAGCTAAGCTAAAACCTGCCGAAGCTAAGCTAAAACCTGCTGAAGCTAAGCTAAACCCGGCTGAAGCTAAGCTAATACCGTCTGAAGCTAAGCTAAAACCTGCTGAAGCTAAGCTAAACCCTGCTGAAGCTAAGCTAAAACCGTCTGAAGCTAAGCTACCAGCTAAGCAAAAGCTGCTACTAAAAGAGAGCAGCTTCCTTCTTTCTCCTGAAGTGAATTTATTTCCAAGAAAAACAAAAAAACACTAATAAAATCATATTTAATCACAGATCTGTGTTTTAAATTACATTAGGGTTTATTTAAATGTCATTTAATAATGTTTTACCAAATGCAGTCAATAAAAAGCTTGTGAAAGTACAGCTAAACATAGTTTGTAAAAATCCAAAATGGCTGCAGCACATGTATACTTCATCATATCAGGTTGAATTTTAAAAAGGCAGAAACTCTCCTTTTTTCTAAAGGGTTTTATTTGCTGAGGTGAAAATATATTAAAAAAAATCATTTTAATTGTTTGACAGTTTTTAAATGTTGTCTAATTCCAAACACCAAAATCCAATCACTTATCACTCATTTATTCCCAGAGAACAATTATAAGCAGATTAATGAAACTAACAAACTCAAATCCATTTAGCAATTTCATAATGAACCAGACGCCCCAATATTCAGCTTCCAATCATCAGAGCAGCTCCGGAGAGAAACACAGTGAGCTCAGATAAAATTGGCCCACCAAGAAACACTGGCTAATTAAAAATGACAAGATTAATTAGAGTGGAGATTCATTAGTGGCGCACACACTGAGCTGCACGGCATTCAATTAGCATGTAGCGCACACACACAGAAACATAGCTTTCTCTATCCATGTGGGGACGTTCCATTGACTTTCATTCATTTTGTCATGAATTTTCATAGCCTGACCTTTGACCTTATCTCATATATGTTTTTTGATGTCAAATTGGATTCCTTATTTATCCTGCTCAACAGATTATATTTCACACTGATGGATTTTTATTTGCCTGAACTGAGGTCAGATGAGAAGTAGCACCTCATGACTTTGTTTCTAAGTTCACCAACAGAAATGCGGGACTCGTCCCTCCCTGACCAATGGGAATGCTCAAGGTAAAGGAATGCAATTTTTAAAACTTGTCCTAAAAAGAATAAAAAATTAATAAAGGCTTAAAAACCTATTTAAATATTAAGAAGTTGCATAAATATTGCTTCAGCACAATGTCCTCACTAATAAAGCTCCATCGAGAGATCTGATTACTCCTTATGTCCCTAACAGAGCACTTCGCTCTCAGACTGCAGGTTTACTGGTGGTTCCTAGAATCTCTAAAAGCACAATGGGAGGTAGATCTTTCAGTTATCAGGCTCCTCTCCTGTGGAACCAGCTTCCAGCTTTAGTCCGTGAGGCAGACACCCTGTCTAGTTTCAAATCTAGGCTTTAAACCTTCCTGTTTGATAAAGTTTATAGTTAGGAAGAGGTAGAGAAGACAGCCTAATCCGGTTGGGGGAGGAACTCAGTCTAGACAGACGGTTCTCCTTTGCTCTACCTTCTTCATGTCTCACTCTATAGGGTTAAGTTATTTAAGTTTTTCTATAGTTATGCTGCTACAGGCTTAGACTGCTGGAGGACAATCTGACCACTTCTCTCTCTGCTACTTTCTTCCTTTGTCCAATCTACCTAGTTACCGTTATTTCAACCTTGTTAACCTTTAGTTTTCTCTTAGTGTTCTTCTCTCCAAAGTAGCCACACCTGGCCTGGCGTTCTGTTAGCTGAGACAGCTTCTTGGAGGAGAACATGGGCTGAGATGCTTCCAGTGACGTTCTACACCTGCTGCTATAAACTCTATTATTTCAGTTTACTCTGCATCTAATTTAGTTTTCTGTCTCTTAAAACCTCCAGTCGGTCGTGGCAGATGGCTGCTTGTACTGAGCCTGGTTCTGCTGGGGGTTTCTTCCTGTTAAAGGGGAGTTTGTCCTCTCCACTGTCGCTACATGCATGCTCAGTATGAGGGATTGCTGTAAAGTCAACGAATATTTAGGCAAACATTTAGCAATATCATCTAGTCTGAGACCTAAATTGTGATGGGAAAACTGACTAAATCTGAGTAAAACTAAACAATTATTAATAAAAAAGCAGCTAAACCCACCTGGAAACACATAAATGTATATATATATATATATATATATATATATATAAAAACTGGTCCTCACAACAGCACATTTACAGGAGCGCTCTTTATCATGCACACCTGATGGTGCAGTCACATGACCTCCGATCACAGTCATCTCCACCGCCTCTGTTTTGCACAGCGGTCACGAAATCGGCCCCCAAGAAGCGAACAGATGGGGCTGCGACTGTGCCAACGCACCAACATCTGTGTGTTTGGAGGCTAAGAATGAAGACCGCTCCAGTGCTTACTGTCACACAACACAGCATGTCTTTCTATCTTCACCAGGACCTTCAGTGACACTCACTGTAGTCCTGGCTCTAACCCCAAACATAAAACACAACTAGTTTTATAGAGTCTATACTTTGGGCCCCATAAGGGACCGTGAGTCCTCATAATGTAGGTGCTGGAAAGAACGGCTAACAAGGTGGGAATTGCTAACACACACACACACAGATTGGGCTTTATTAAAATGTCACATTATGTGAATCTACCGTGAGCTGTCATGCTGTCTGTTGTGAGTGGGGAAGGCTTCGTATTTACAGTGAATTGTAAATCCTTCCCAGCACTCGGCTGTCAGAGACTTATGAATTGCTAATGCGCCGCATCTCGCACCGCTGGTTCCCCCCGCTATCTGCCCCCGATCCCTTCCATCGTGCGGCCCGAACGCGGAGCGGGGAATCACAAAAGGCCAACTATGGCGAAGGGAAATAAAACGCATGGGGATACCTCAGATGGAAACGTACCAAACCGTCTGTCACAACGTCTAAAACATGACGGAGCAACATTTCATATGTTTTACTCACTTTAATAATCGTCTTTGACATGAGGGCAGGAGACAAATATCGCCTTCAGTGAAGGTTTCACTCAGGTTTCCTCATCTTCTGTCATCAGTAGCCAGTTAGTCAACTGAGTGCAGCCTCATTTATTTACTTTACGTCACCAGAGGGACGAAGATACAGCACAAAAAAAAAGGCAATAAACAAATACAAAAACAGAGAATATGAAAATAGAAAATACTCAGAACACACGGCAATGAAAAAAAACTAACAGGATAACGACGGACTAACATCAACATCTCCGGTGGCAGAGGTTTAAAAGTAGACGGTGCTGCAGCTTCGCTAATTTATAGAGCGTTTTAAACAGTAAAATTAACAATGACCCCCAACCAAAACCTCCAATCTGAACAATGACGGCCCGGACTATTAGCCACGTTTCACCTGAGTGATGAAATCAGAAAAAAAAGGAATTAACTTTATCGGTTTAGCAAAAATAAATAAATCTTCTCTCGTTTTAGACAGAAACACAAATCTGTGAACTTCTTCTTATGTATTACAGCCCTAGGTAACGTCAACATCTAGTGGATTTTCCCGCAAACCAGTGAAATGGAAAAAACCCCCCACAAAATTCACATTTTCTAATTTTATTTTCTTGCCCAAGAGTCTAAAGCAAAACTAAATAAAATTAACGTCACTCTAAGAGAAAATCCCTGCTTGCTTCGGACGTCATTCACGTCCAGATTTACTGCGTCTGCGTTTATGAGCCGCTCTGTCACGGTTTCATGAAATTATTACGTCCGTCTCAGTTTTTGTTTTTTTTCTAAAGAAAACATGGAAAAGTAAACAGGAAAAATATCTAATTTCACGTGGATTTTCCCCAAGTTGCCCTGTGAGAGCTCTCGTCGCTGCAACGTCTCCTGCTGGCTCAACTCTCTGATCATTTTGACGCCGTCAGGCCCCAGTTGGACCAGAACCATTTTATTCTACTAATTAAATAAAAACTAAGAAACCTTTCAACCTTCATACATTTTTTTTCATAACTTTTGTGATCATATGTTGACTTACAGCTCATTGAATGACGCCTTTGTCATGACCCGAGGGGTCCGTATCACTTTAAAAGGAAATAACTTTGTGGAGCCTTCCACAGTAAACAACTACAAATGTGTTTTCATCCTTCCCACAAGACACTGGAAACAGACATGTAGTTTAATCCAGCTGATCAGGATTTTACCAGGCTATGCACTAGTGCTCATGGGAAATGTAGTCTTCCTTCTGGCTAAAAACACTACCACCTTTGTCCACAGTGGGCCGCCGAAATCGACCAAAACTGAAAGTACTTTAGCTTTGCTTCGACAACAAACAGATATAAACACAGCAAGTGTCTTGAATTCTTCTAGTAGAGATTTGACTATTTGAGTTTCTTTATGGTTCTGATGGGGATTTCCTTCAGAAGTGGAAATTATTCCTCTGCTGTTGAATAAACGTCTGATTATGAGAAAACCACCTGATGCGGTTAAAATAAAAGCTTCTGCTCGAGCTTCAAATTCAAAAAAGACAAACCAATTTGACACCTGAGGTCCTTCATACATACAGATGCACTGAATTAATCATTCAGTTGGGAATAATTCAATATATTTGAATGGAATATTGATAAAATCGCCCTGAGAATGTCTCTAGAGCCCTTCACCAATGTTACAAGAATACGTTAGTTTGTCTCACGTCAAGTAAACTAAGACGTTTTTGGACTAAAAAGTCAAGAAACGTTTCACCAGCGGAGTTTTAAGGACCGTCTGTAGTTGCGTGGCCGTGTGTTCGTAGCCTGCTACGAACGCTAACGTCATGAATGCGATCGTTTTTATTGCTCTGTTCTTGGATCAGAACAGAGAGGAGCTGATTTTTAACTGTTTCTACAAACCCAACAGGAGGCGCCATGTTTCAGTCCTAGCATGAAGTCCTGGTTGTTTTAAAGGAGCCTGATTGGCAGGCTTTCGTTTTACCTCAGCGCCACAGCTACCCCTATGGTCTCGGCATGTTTAACGCAACTCTCAGAGGCGTATTTTTCAAATCAACCTGTGTGCACGATGAAAAATAACCAGCAAAATTTTAACTGAGTCAATTTAAACGAAGTTTTATCGGATGAATCCACGGACGCTGCAGAGAAGCAAAGATTTCCGTATGAAAACACAAAAATCCTCCCACGTTTAATCGAGACCAAGAGATGGAAGAGAACAAACGCCCTAAACCACGAAGGTTTGATGAAATGCTGAACAAGTTTTTACACTTTAACCATTAAGGACGAACACATTTAGTTCACTAAATCCAACACTGCAGATTTAAGCTGTGTGATTTAAAGATGTTATTTCTAACAGGTGCTGAAATCACAACAGAGTTTTAATAAGATTCTTCGATTTCCTTGATTGAATTTAATATAAATGTTAAAATTAAGCCAGCTAGTTTCCAGGAAACATGTTCCTGGATCAGGGAACTCTAAAGTTTTACACGGTCAACGATGATAAATCTACCAATTAAACAAACGCATCTCGACTTTCTTAACAAATATTAAATTAAAGAGCGGCAAAAGCAAAACACGGCGGTTTGAGACAAAACAGGAAAGAAGAGCGAAGGGGCGAGCGCGACTCGAGGCGCCTGCCGTACATCTGGAGGTGAGCTGGAGGAGGCGGCTGCCATGGACATGATGACGCAATACAGGAAGCAACGATGGACACCGTGGAGTTGCATAAACATCTTTTAGGTTTAGGCTGAAACAAAAATAAGTCGTCTGGAGTTTCATCATCCTGTTGGTGATCAAACAAAACCAAAAACCAGCATCTGCTCTGCGTGAAGACGTGATTTTTAACACTATTCTGACAATAAAAGAGTTTTAAAAGAAAAAAGCATCAGCAGAATCTAATCTGAAGCTTTGGAGGAAGAAAAGTGACCAGTGGTGGTAAAACGATGGAAACAAGACAGATAGTGAAAGGAGAGAGAGTCAGTAAAGATCCTGTTGAAAGAACGAGTGACGAGGTGAAGAAGAAGAAAACAGAAGAAGAAGAAGGAAGAGACGGAGGTCGGATGAGGAGGACCAGAGTTTGTTGCTACTCACAGGATCTCCAGATCGCGCAGCGCTCGGAAAGCTCCATCTTCGATGCAGCTGATGTGGTTGCTGTCCAGCTGCCTGCAGCGCACACACACACACACACACACACACACACACACACACACACACAGAAACAGAGATGAACAGTCAGATGTGAGTCTGCAGGATCCACTCAGTGCAAAGCGAGAGACGGACGAGCGCACGACTGAATCTGAGTGGAGGTGATGATGCCCGGCGGCGGGGCAGGTAGGAACCTTTGCCTGCAGACACGTACCCGACGGTGGGGGGGGGGGCTAGTCAACGCGCGCCGCAGTCGAGATGTGGATGGCAGCGAGGAGAGAAGAAGAAGAAGAAGAGGGGAGAGAGGAGAGCGGCGTAGTGGAGCGGCCGGGCTGCCGTCAGCCTATCACCTCAGAGCCCACCCTCCTCGTCTGTTCTGTAAATATTAATTGCATTTCTGCCCCCCCTCCCTTCTTCTTTCCTCTCTGTAGTGAAACAGGGACTAATTTGATTACATCAGGCCGGCCGATCCATTACGGGCCTTTTACCGGCTCTGTCAGCCCAACAATTTCATTAGAAGGAGAGCGTCCGTAAATCAAGCTCCAGTCACGACTCCTCCGCCGCTGCTTCCTTCCTCCATCCCTGCATCCCCTCGCCTTGCTCAACGGCGCGACCCCCCTCTCCTGCTTTTTACGTTAGTTTGCTCAGATGGAGGAATCCAGGCTCTCGTGAACCCAACGACCCTCAAACTGCCGGCTGGAGGAACGACTGAACGACCGAACTCAGATCCGCTTCCTAAGCTGACCTCTGACTCGGGGGTTCACTTCCTTCAACATGAAGGCCTGAAGTCTGTCGAACCGATCCAGAAGGAAACTGGTCAGTTCCCCCCAGTCCTGCTCTGTAGAGGCGGGAAGATATCAGCCTTAATCTCTTTCTCCTGCTGCTTATCCCTTTCCTTTGACTGCTGTCTTTTATTTTTATTCTTTGCTGTCTTTTATTTTTTCATCCTCTTCTCTGTGAATTCATTTTCTCCATGTTTCCATCTCCTGCCTCGCCGTTCCTGAGCCCTTTCCTCCCCTCTTGTGTCCCTCTCCTCTCGTCTTTTGATGCCTCCTCTCGTTTATTTCTCTCATCACATCCGTCGCTAATCCAGGTTTCCTCTTCCTCGTTCCGTCTTATCAGCCTTTAAATCTCCGGCTCTTTTCCTGCAGCACCTGTTAAACCAGCCATGTCAGCGTTCACCCTGGAAAAACGCTCCTCGCTGCAGCCAAGCTGCTTCCTACTGCAGGGGGACCAGAAACGGGAATAAAAATGCCGTCGCTTTGTGTTTCTGACTATTTTGTAAAAGACTTGAACAGATTTAACTTTCGTTATCAGATGCAGCTCAAGCTGGTTCTAGATCTCCGTCATACTAAGAACATTTGATTAACAAAGCTGCAGCAACTGTGAGACACCATCAAGTCCAAATGGACCGGAACCTCATATTTTATTTTATTCTACTAATTAAAGCAACACTAAGTAACTTTTCAACCTTCATGAAATATTTTCATAACTTTTGTGATCAGACGTTGACTTACAGCTCGTTGAATGACGCCTCTGTCGTATCACTTTAACCAGGATTAAGCAACTTTGAGGAGGGTGGCAGGAACCCTGCCTTCCACACTAAACATCTACAAGTGTTCTGATTGCTTTACTGCATACGTCACTTCCCCCGTTTCTTATCTCCAACATCATCATCTGACATTGTTTCACTACAATTATATTCATCACCTCCTCACTATTCAGGGTTTTACCACGCTAGGCGCTGGTGCTCATGGGAAATGGAGTCTTCCTTCAGGATAAAAACACAAAACACTACCGCTTTTGTCGACAGGGGGCCGCCAAAATCTACCAAAACTGAAACATCTGTAGTGTTGCTTTAAAGCTTCTTCATTTTTAATATCTTATATGGAAAGTAAAGGCTAAATAAAATCATTAATATAAATCTATTACTCGTAAAAAATAATCAACATGTTATAAAAATGATTGTTAGTTGCAGCCCTAATAATACCTAAAGGATAATCATCATTTTTAACAGTTAATTTCTAAAGATTTATTTTTAAATGGAAAAAAACAAAATGACAAATCGTAAATTAATTCACATTTTTTTTTATATTATTGATTTTTCATTTTGTAGATTTTAGGAGATTTTTTTGAAAAATACACAAGTTTTTTCTGGGATTGGTCACAAAGTCTGACTTGCTCCTGCAGGACTTCTGTCATTTTCCTTTCTGCTGATTATTTCTCAAAGAGCTGGATTTAAAACGGCGGGGTTAACAGTTCAGAGGTCACTTGAAGCTCTGACGGTTTGTCCTACAGACGTTAGGAAGCCGCGATGTTCCTCCTTGTTCCCACTTGCTGCTGTGAGAGCCGGCACCTGTCTGACGACTCGATTCAGGAGCTAACCGAACACATGGCTCCGCCATGTTGGCGTGGATGTAATTAAAACGCTGCTTTTAGGCTCGACTGACCAGATGGAGAGGAGAGAGCAACAGTCTTACTTGTTCTTGGATGTTGATTAAAAGGTAAATGAGTTGTGGTTTAAATAGAAACATAAATAAAAAAGATCTCTTGTGTCTGCCAGTTTGCATGAACTTTGACCCCTCGTGAGTTCTTCAGAACGACCTCGTGAACTTTGCTCCTCCTGGATGTTCAGCTTTGGTTGCCTGTTAAGATTTTTAAAATGAGCTTCATCTCCAGACGAGTCTCGTTTTGAGTGTTCAGGCGCATCCATGTTTGGAGCATTTGGGCCGATATTGATATCCCATAATAATACTGCTGTTATGCTCAATAGATAACACGTTTTATCATATATACTGTAGATTTATTTCCCCCACAATGCTGTGCATCATTATCATGATTACATGACCACACAAACATCAAATGACTATTTTCCCTCCCAACATGTATTTTTATATATCTTTTTGTCAACATAAATAGCCTCTAAGCTCAGAAATCATAGAATTACGTAAATTCGCCTGATTTTACGGATTTTTTCTTAGAAATTTTAAATAATTGATTATTTTCTTACTTTTGACTGACACTAACCCCCCCCAGCCAAAAGTGAACGTCATCACCTCCATGCGCCACCATAACAAACACACGTTTTGGTCCCAGCAGCGGCGGCAAGCAGTGTGTCAGCCATGTTGGATGTGTCAGATCTGCCCGGTAAACTAATAAAAGCAAATGGACTGAAGTTCACTAGTCTAAAGCGTTACAGCTAGCATGCTTACACTAGCTTAAAGCGTTAAGTTAGCATGTAAACACTAGCTTAATACATTACAGTTAGCATGCTGACACTAGCTTAAAGCGTTAAGTTAGCATGTAAACACTAGCTTAATACATTACAGTTAGCATGCTGACACTAGCTTAAAGCATTAGAGTTAGCATCCTAACACTAGCTTAAAGCGTTAAAGTTAGCATGCTAACAGTAGCTTAAAGCGTTAGAGTTAGGATGCTAACACTAGCTTAAAGCATTAAAGTTAGCATGCTAACACTAGCTTAAAGCGTTAAAGTTAGCATGCTAACAGTAGCTTAAAGCTTTAGAGTTAGGATGCTAACACTAGCTTAAAGCGTTACAGTTACATGCTAATACTAGCTTAAAGCGTAGTCTAACTAGTAAGCAAGTAAAACAAATAGACTGAAGTTGATCCAGCGTCTTACTACAGGAGCTTTAAGTTAGTAACAACTGGCTTTGTTCTTAGATTCTGGATTTCAGAACTAAGCAATGTTCATATTTAGCTCATACTACGTTATAGATGACCTTAAATGGTCCAAGACTCTAAGTTAGCATAACGGGACTAAATAACTGGCTCAGCTATGCTGCTATGT
>JAVLVB010000408.1:4850708-4865912 GCA_032876305.1 Orestias chungarensis | reverse complement strand
TAACAACTGGCTTTGTTCTTAGACAGATTCTGGATTTCAGAACTAAGCAATGTTCATATTTAGCTCATACTACGTTATAGATGACCTTAAATGGTCCAAGACTCTAAGTTAGCATAACGGGACTAAATAACTGGCTCAGCTATGCTGCTATGTTATGTCATGTTTGCTGTTTACTAGATGTGGGAGAAGCAGGTTTATTATTTTTTATGTTTTTCACACTTTTCCGCATTTTCATGGCAGAAAACTGACGAAACGATGCAGAATTCACAGCAGAATCAGGATTTTTGCCTGCATTTTCTGGGGCGACAGAATAAAGTATTTATGTTAGCAAAAGCTGGGATACTCATTGTTTCTAACCATCCAGACAGAAGGCTGTTATTTTATGATTGATTGAATTTGTCAGTAATAAATATTATTTGTTTTGTTGCGTTATAGTAAAAAGAGCCAGGGATTAATCCCCGAGGCCTCCCATGCTAACTAGCATTAAAAACGGCGATGCTAACGCTCCCCGCTACGTTGGTCTGGAGTTAAAACTGCTGCAGACTCTGAATTATCTGTAGTTAAACGTGTTAACAGCTACAGGAGCAATTAAATGAATAAATATTTGGATAAACATAAACATTGCTGATTAAATACTGGAGAAATGGAGGCTGACGCTAGTCTTAGGCTAAGTTAGCTAAGCTAACAGGTTGCTAATCAGACACAATGCTTTTTTTTCACTTTCCTTTTTGAAAACAGTTATTTTATTAGTTTTCTAGCCAGGATGTTTCATATTCTAACGTTCCTTTACTGACCGCTGTAACTTTATGTAGTGTTATTATTTTAAAGTTACTGTTAGTCTGACAAACGGCCCGAGAGGAAATAAACACATTCATCCCCTCTTTATAAAAACTCCACAGTCCTATTTAAAACATTATAACACAAAGGCGGTTTTCTGAGACAATGAAAACAAATAGAAGATATTTGTTTTTCCAAATGTTTTTTTTTACGCTTAGAGGCTCCAGACATTTAACAGGATAAATGTTAATAACTGATGTTCTCAGATGTTCTCCATCAGGTTCCCAGTGTGAGATTTTTATTGGTGAAAATGTGTGAATACTTCTTAGAGCGGCTTCGAACAAACGTAGCTTTTCCAGATTGTTCTGCCACACGCCCTTCCAAGTCAGCTGTGGCAATTAATCACAGCGACATTTATTAGCATAAACGATCGCCGGCGGCCAACTTTAACTTTTACCCAGGGAGGGAAACAGGAAGTAGAAAAATGTTATTTTCTAACAAAACAAACCAGAACGAGCGGTGGAGGTGAAACGTCTCCAGATGTTCTGCACCGACCAGAGAATGCGCTCATGCCTCTTCTATCTGAACGTGGACTTTGGGTTGACTTCCAGTCAGTTTCAGTTACTGGCCACCATAACAAAGTAAAATGATTTAAACTATACATCAAACTAGAGGAGCTAAGCTGATATATGTAGATTATACAAGGACACACAAACACATTTATCTGAGACATCATCAGTTTCCACTCTTGTACCTGCGGATTGTTTCCATTAGTGACCTTCAGGAGCTTTCAAGGTCACTTTCTCTAACTTTAAGGTGAATCTGCTATTAAACTAGACAAAGCACAAATTCATCCATCAGTTTTACATGTATATTAGAATCATTGACCTGTTTTAGTTTAATTTCCTGTTGACTAAATTGAATTTCCATGCAAAAGTCATCCAAGTTCATTTTAATGAAATTAACAAAAAAAGTTTCCTACACTGAACTATCTGAGGAAATACTAATCAGATGATCCAGATAAATGACAACCTGAACTATTACGAAACATCAGTGGTAGATTTGATTAAACGATAGCGAATAACAAACATTTAACCAGAATTAAGATGCTGAGGTGTCAATGGAGTGATAAGATCCAGAAATGGCTGCCAGATATTTTTCAAACTGTTTAGATTCCCTGATAACTGTGAGAACATCAAGCTGTTGGTCCCAGGAAGCTGGAGGGAGATCATATCTAGAACCCTCAGAACTCAAAACCAGACCAACCAAATGTGACTGGCAACAACATAACCAGGAACAAGCATCACCAGGGATGAAACACAAACATGAATCCACACTGTAGTAAACAGATAAATGGAGGCAGATGTCTTTCAGGTATCCATGCACACATTCAGCGACACACAGGAGCTCTTTCAAGCTGGGCACCATTTCATTCACAACACCAGTCGCATCTACGAGGAATCAGAAATACTTTAATAATCCCAGGGCGAGATTACTTTCGTTACATTACTCCATATGTAATAGACATTCTTACATATATTAAGAATATATATATTAAGAATATATATTTATATAATTAGGGGGTCCCCACCCCATCTCGCCATCAGTTTGGGGTCCTCCGCCAGGAAAAAGTTGAAGACCCCTTGATGCAGAGAATAATAAGGACTGAGATTCTTGTTAATATTCTATAAACTCAATAAGTTTTATGGAATTCAACCTCATTTTTGTGTTTAATGTCTAAAAATATTTGACACTGTTGAGATAATTTGTTCCTTTAAACAAAGTTAAATAAATTACAGTGAGCAGCACAATCTCTTGTTTTTCCTTTTTGCTAAAAAGAAAAAGTTTTTAATATCTTATATGAGAAAGTAAAGGTAAGGTAAGGTAAGTCAGGTTTCCTACTGTTAAAGGGAGTTGTTCCTCTCCACTGTCGCCACATACATATTGCTGGATGTCAGTGACTGCTAATCTGCGGCATTTCCTTAGATTAAAAACTTTTTTTTTTTTTTTTATCTCCTTGTAAGTAGTTTTCCTCTGTATGTTAAGTAGTATATAAAGTTAATTTAAGTTATATTTTATTTTGCTAAAGTTAAAATTAGGTCATTAAACGATCTCTCTCCATTCCACTTTATTATTTAAATGTTTATTCAGCGTTATTATTACTGCAGATCTGCTTTAACAATCACTTTTTTAGTCCCAGTAAATGTTTGCTTGTTTTCATGGATGCTAAGGAACATAATTTTGATTCTTTGTTTGCGTTGTCATGTAAAGAATTGAGAATAAAGCTAATAATGACATAATTTATGTATTTAGTTCTTTTCTGAACCTTAAGACACTTTGGAGGAACAAAATCTAAAAAAACAAACAATCAAATATACTAAGCAATGAACTGACTTTTATGAACTGTTTGATTATCAGGATAAACCTGAACGTGTTATTATGGGATAGAAATGAATACATTTATTAAGTGTTTAGACGACGTGTTGTGAACTGATGCTGGTTTAGAAATAGACTCTTATTTAATTGAATTAAGTAGAAGAACGTCTCTGTGGTTCATCTGACAGGTGGAGGTTTTGGAGGAACACCCACAGTGGGGTAGTCAGTGTGTGTGTGTGTGTGTGTGTGTGTGTGTGTGTGTGTGCGCTGGACTCGCGGGGACAATCCTGAGATGGACCTCTCACTGCGCGGCTCGTGGACAAACACGGCAACGAGCCAAGTCACACAGACCGACGAGTCCAACCGCTATTCCAGACTTCCCCTTTACACATGTGTGTGTGTGTGTGTGTGTGTGTCCATCTCCCTGCTCAGGACCATCAATCTCCATCCAGTGAATGTGGAACAGCTTAAACCTGACAGGTTTCTCTCTCGCTGCAGCATGAAGTCCTCAGAAGGTCGTCTGGAAACGCTCGGATGAGAAAGAAAAGCTACTGTGGAATCATTCAGGTTCACCTTTGGAGGGCGCAGACGGATTTAAGAGCTCACAGCGGCGGGAGCGCGGCGCTAAAACGCATCAACATGCAAGCAGACACGTCTTACCTGCAGTAAGCAGAGCGTTGGTCTATAAATTGATTAGAGATAATCGACAATATGGTTCAAATAAAGAACAAAAGTTATATTTTCCTGCATGTAAAAAAACTACAATGCGAGTAAACTGGACCCTCGTCTGTTCTCACTCAAATGTTTAAGGATTTTTTCGTATATAATCCCTGAATTCTTCTTAGAGATTATCTAAAACACTTCAGAATAAAGAAGCAAGGAAGCTGAAACGCCTCAGAGCAACGCAACTTGAAGCCGCATCAGCTGGTCTCTGCGAAGCAACTAATCCGAGAGCCTTTGTTTGTTTGTTTGTTTGTTTGTTTGTTGATTGGCTGTAGCCGCCAACAAAGGAAAGAACAATGTTAAATTCTACTGGGACACGAAGAGGGTATTTATGCCTATTACAGTAACACTAAAGAAGTTTCAGGTTTGGGGGATTTTGTTTCCCCACTGTGGACAATAGCAATATCTTTTTGGGTTTTCATGAGGGAAGACTACATTTCCCATGAGCACCAGCGCCTAGCGTGGTAAAATCCTGATCAGGTGTATTGAAGTACATTTCTGTTTCCAGTGTCTGTGTGAAGGATGAACAGTGATGAGGTGATGAATCTAATTGTGGTGAAACAATGTCAGATGATGATGTTGGAGATAAGAAACAGGGGAAGTGACGTATGCAGTAAAGCAGTCAGAACATTTGTAGTTTTATGTGTGGAAGGCAGGGTTCCTGCCACCCTCCTCAAAGTTGCTTAGTGCCGGTTAAAGTAATACGGACCCCCACAGGCTATGACAGAGGCTTCATTCAACGAGATGTAAGTCGACTTACAGTAGAGACCAAAAGTTTGGAGACACCTTCACCTTTAAACAGTTCTCGGTATTTTCATGACTTTGGGAAATATAGATTCACACTAAAGGGACCAAAACTATGAAGTCAGACGTGTGCAACTCTAAACTCAACAAAAAACCATGAAACATCTGAAAACATGTCCACCTTCTGCTCTGATTACTTCCTCACACACTATTGGCATTGGTGAACATCATGAGGTCGTCACCTGAAAGGTCCAAGAGTCCTGCAGGATTTCCCAGAGATGCTTTTCACTTGTTGGCTGTTTTGGCTTCACTCTGCAGTCCAGCTAAGCCCAAACCATCTCGACTGGGTTCAGGTCTGGAGGCTGTGGAGGGCAGCTCATCTGGCCCAGCATCCCATCAGCCTGGAGGAGTGTTTGGGTTCATTGTCCTGTGACGGTCCAACTGAACGCAAACCGGAGAAAACCGCATCCTCACATGTTGTCATGAGTTTTGTTTGTCCCAATAATAAAATAAAGATGTAAAATGTCGGTGAGATTCAGGAGAGACGAGGATGCTGCTGTCTAACAGCCGACAGTGTTGATATGCAGACGCTCCCTTATTAACTGCTTTCATTTCTAGAGTCTCAGGTTATTGTTCTTCATTTAGCAGATTTAAAGCAGATTTGGTCTCGAATGGATGGAAAACGATTGAATATTTAGATACACTGGAAATGAATCATTAGTTTATAAAAGTTTTCCTGTTCCAGTTTAAGTCGGTTTCATTTTTACAGCAGAGAAAAATGTCTGTTTTTATTCTGACATTAAATATGATGGCCGATCCTTTTAGATCTGGTTTACGACGTGAAGTCATTTGGTTTTCACACCAGCTGGCTCGATTCGGTTCTCATTTACGTTTTTACGGTAAAACATAATTAAAGCTGAATTTGTCCAAACTGGCAACCTGAATCAGAAACATACAAAAATATTACAAGGCTCATTTTCGCCGCTTTGATCAGGATTTCGATGGGAAACTCTGAACAGTGTCGGTTACAGACGTGGGTTACCGTGGAAATCCTGGAAAACACGCTTTAATGAGGTTCTTGGGTGAAGTGGGTGGACGCGTTTACTTTCACATGTGGATTTATGATTTGCGGCGGCGGCGACTGACAGGACGCATTAATGGACGCAGCAGAACGGAGATCTGACCTCCTTAAACCCCGACGCCCCCACCAGGACCTCCTGCTCTCGCTGATTATTGCATCCCTTCCTCTGAAAGCTGCCAGCGGATCCCCCGTCCAGCTGACTTATGGACCCACCAGGAAATGTAGAGTAATGGCCGCCAACCCTGATGGCGTTCATCTCTCCTCGCCAGGAGCAAACAGCTTATCTCTCCCTTCATCTCCTTTATTTGTGTTTCCTCCTGAGGGCTGAAAGCTTCGCTGCTCTGCTCCAGTGAGCTGGAGCCACATATCTCGACATCGGCCGAGCGTAGAATCCGCAGCCCCAAAAGTCGCCATGTGGATCCTGGGTTCTTGTTTCCCGGCATTGAAACATGTTAGGAACTGAAATAAACTCCTGACTGCAGCGCTGAGTCATCTTTGTTTCTGTGATTGAGGCTCATCTCTGATTAATGCCTCCACATGTGTGACTGCAGCTAATGTGAAAATCCATTACGGACGTAGTGCCGTTGAGCCATGATGGATGGACGTCGTTACTTTGGGAAGATGTATAGAAAATGTAAATAATTTCAGTGGCAGGGCGGCTCATTAGCAGCAGACAGAGCGGCTTCATCATGTTCAGACATCAGACCTCAGTTTATGGTGGTTTCTTAGAAAACGTCATTATTTCACACCCAAAATAACATCTATTATTATTATTATTATTATTAATCATGCTATTATTTTTTATTAAAATTACTATTGTTATTATTTTTATGATGATTATAACTATTATTATCATTATTAATCTATTATTATTACAGAACTTAAATTATTATCATTACTATTATTATTATAATTTTTTGATTGTTTTTTTAATTTTTTGTTAATTGTTGTTATTTTTATTATTTTCATTATTATTATAGTTATGTTTTGTTGTCATTATTATAATTTTTTTGTTATTATTATTATTATGTTATTTGTATTGTTATTATTATTTTGTTATGTTTATTTTTATAATTTTTTGTTATTATTCTTATTCTTATTTATTCTTATTCTTATTTTGTTATTTATATTGTTATTATTATTTTGTTATTGTTATTTTTATAATTTTTTGTTATTCTTATTATTCTTATTATTATTTATTGTTATTATTATTTTGTTATTTGTATTGTTACTATAATTTTGTTATTGTTATTTTTATACTTTTTTGTTATTCTTATTATTATTCTTTCTCATTTAAAGGGGATATTTGTTTAATGTTGGCACAAACGGCTTTGAGGACAAATGTGTGCCACACTTTTCAGATTTCCACAAGTTAAAAATGTGGAAGATTTAATAATAAATTTACCATTTAAACCCAGATATGTTTTTTTCTACTTTCCTGCTTAAAAATCGCAAACTGATGATGAAATGCCTGCAAACAAGACTCAATCTGAATATTTCTGTTTTCCCAGTTAAGGAAGCATTTATGACAAATGTTCTACTCCTTTAGGGGTTCAATACTTAGAATAAAATAATAATAAAGATATATAGATATAAATAGAGAAAATGTTCCACTACTGGTTTTGACTGATTACTTTTGTTTCATGCTGTGAATTTCCTCCTTTAATCTGGTTACAAAATACAAAACATGCAATAAAATCTATAAAATGTCTGGTAGGTATTGGACTGGACATTATTACAACAACAGTGGTGCCATTATTTTTTAGTATTTGCATATAAGCCTGACTCAGAAACTGTTCACTGTTAAAATGAAACCAGGAACCAGTGAGAAGAAAAAGGTGATCTTAACGAGGCTCTTCATTTGGGCAGAAGCAGATCTGTGGCTTTAACTTGTTCAGCATCAAGCAGCCGAGCGACGAGACGCAGCGAGCACCATAGTTTCTCATCAGACCACGGCAGGCGATACGTGAGGAGCCAAAAAACGCCGTCATAAATCAGAGCGGCGATCGGCAACGATCTGCCAAATCTCTGATCGTTAATCTCTGCTGGATTAACGATCCCGCCGTGACGCAGACCGTTAAAACACGTCTGTTGAGTTCACACTATGAACCATCAGCTGCTAAACACAAAAACAAACATCTTAGTTAACCTGAAATCCAACAAAAATAAGATTTAAGTCACTAATAGGAAAGATGGAGGAGCTTTTTAGTCAATTGTCCTTGAATATGTTCAAAAAGAACAAGTTTTTATTTAGGTAACAACTTAAAACAAGCTCCCAAATCTTCCTGAAATGTTACTTGAAATTTGGTTTTGTCATGTTTCAAGTGAACTAAGACGTTTTAACTGGAAACGAAACGGAAATACTGAGTTTGATTTGATTTTTTTTTGTGTGTGCAGGAGTGAATCAGGGTCTGACCTCAGGGCTGAAACAGGGCGGCCATGTTTGCTAAGGTCCTGTGTGAGGCAGAGCCTCCGCTTGTTTACGTATGAATTACACGCGTGTGCACGCTTTCTGCCTCGTCTTCAGGGGTGACGCCATGTTGTTCCAGCAGCCTGGAGGTCTCGGCTCCATAAATCGCATCCATCGCTGCAGAGCGCCATAAAGCCAACACCTGGTACTAATCAGCAGTGTTAATTTTTTTACACACACAGGTTGGTCCAAACGTAGGAGAACAAAGCGCCTGTGATTGATATGGCGACGTTAGTCTGGCCGTCTGGAGAGGCGGTGTGGTGCTGAGGTGGGGCGAGAGGAGAAGCCAGAGAATCAGAGGACGAAAGACGGCGACGCACGAAACAAGTGGTGCCGAGGAAAGTGCAGAAAAGCTAAAATCAACAGAAACCATCACCTGGTTTATCCACCTTTGCTAAATAAAGCGATGAGATAGAACAAACTGTCCGGCACAATAAGCATCAGCATCTGTGTCAGTGTTAGCATTAGCATCGGTATCAGTATTAGCATTAGTATTAGCATCAGCATCAGTATTAGCATCTGTGTCAGTATTAGCATTAGCATCAGTATCAGAGTTAGCATGAGTATCATAGTTAGCATCAGTATCAGTTTTAGAATTGACGAGTCGTCCTAATTCCAGACGAGTGATGATCAGCGGCTGAGCGGCTCTGTTACTCATATTTTCATTTTCAAAAACATCCTTTTTTATGGTCAGATTTTTCTACAGTTTTTTTTTTTTTTTTTTTTTGCTTTGCAGCACAATTGTTTTTGTTTTTTTTGTTTTGATTTTTTATCGTGTTCTACTTTTGGACATGTGTTTTGATGTGTAATCATAGCATGAAGGCCGTTTACAACCGGGAAGTGTTTATGTCCAAAAGCTCAAAAAAACAAACATCTACTGCTTCCACAAATGACAAGATGAGTTTAAAAGAATTCGGAGCAAAAAGGACAGCAAGAAGAAGGAAGTTCATCAATCATCAACGTTAGCTCGCTAGCTAACAATCATCAACGTTAGCTCGCTAGCTAACAATCATCAACGTTAGCTCGCTAGCTAACAACATGGACGCTGTGGAACCTTTGGAGATTAGTGTGCAAAGAAGAATCCTTGATTAACACAAGAAAGTCAAAGACAATTGATTGATTGATTGTCCTCTTTATCAGACTGTTAATGAGAGTCTCTTCAGTCATAAGGCTTCTATGGATCTGCAGTAACACAGACTGCTACAGGAGATCCTTCCTGCTCACAGGACCTTCAGCAAGTCTGTGAAGGAAACTTGATTACATGTGTTACACGATTAAACTTTTCCTCTACGATTATTAAAACAATCTTTAATTTCAATTGTTTGGTAGTTTTCTATCTTATAAATTTAGGCTAACAGAGAACGGGGGAGTAAACTGTTCATAGCCATAATCTGTCAGCTCTATTTATAACTAGATCACATGATTTATCTGATCTCCTTCCTCCTTTTGCTGCCTGAGTGAACGGTAAATCCTCGCCTTCATAGATTCATCTCTCATCCCCCCCATTTGTCAACATGTGCAACTCATTGTTCGCTTTTATTACCGTCGCTAAAAGCCAAGAGTTTCAGATCCTACTGGTTGGTCACAGAGACTGAAGGGACAGCTGACAGATGTTGGGATACCAGGACGAGGAAAAGACGAGAAGTTAGTCCGGATCTGATGAAATCCAAAACAGCCGAGGACGAGGAGACGATGGCTGCAGACAACGGTGGCTCTAGATGGACGTGAAGACAATTTCATCAAATCTACGAAGCAAACGCTGCTTGTTTTCTAAAGTCATCCCAAAGTTTTTATTTTCTGAAACAAAATCATGTTTTCTCTGGTTGATGGAGCACAGAAGTGTGCATCCCACCAACTCTGCTGCTGCTCCCTGTCTGTCAGCTGGCTGAAAGAAGGCTGGTGCATGAAAGCTGTTTAAAAGAACTAGCTCCTCCAGCAGAGAGGCTAGCTAATAAACCCGCTAACGTCCGCCTGATGTTTAGCGTTAAGCGGAACAGAATCAACCAGGTATACTGAATATTGATGTATGTTAAGGTGGTTTGGTGCTTGGACTAGGACGGCACAACATATCAGGAAAATATGACCATGATGAAAATGTAATGTTGGTCTATTTAAGTAAAAACATGGAGACCAGTGATTTTTGTATTAACAGGGGTTTCCAAATAAATACATTTTTATATTTATGTTTGTTCTGCTTGGATCCCCTGTTGGTAAGTGACCTTTGACCTGTCCTAGCTGCTGCCCTCCTTCACTAAACACTCCATCCTTCAGCTCAACTGTTTCTCCGATTTTAACTCCTTATATTTACACCTTTCTGCCTCCAACCGTCTCTCCTTCAACCTTCCCGGCGTTACTTCTGCGGCGCATTAGTTCTGCAGAGATCAGCATGATCACTACCAGACGTGACCTTGAAAGGACAAACGAGGAGCCGGCGAAGGTCCAGGAGAGAAAAGACGAAGAAAGACAAAAAACCTTTTGGTTGATTTAAATAAAGTTAAATGAATTTAAGATGATCTAAATCGTCAGCAGAGGTTTGAGTGATCGGTTTGCTTTAGCAGTTGGACGGGAAGCAAAAGGAGTTTTGGGGAATCCAAGAAAAACGTCTGAGACTCCTGATCAGTTAGTTAGATCAAATTCAGACATTTCTGTTTCTCAGCAGCAGAATCTAAACACAACCTGCTCACCAAGTCTGGAGGAGTTCACGATCCCACATGTGAGAAGCTGACTGACTTTAATTTAGTCATTTCAAACACATCAACGTAATCCAATCAGCTCTCAGGATAGTGGGGAACGCTGCTTTGGGAGACGTTTCACTTCTGAGATGCAACTCCTCCACCGCAGGAAGGCCTTATCTGATCTGATCTGGGTTTACTTTAGAATGACCCTCACGACGCGCCGTAACTCAGACGTAGCGTCAAGCGGCTTCATTTGGACAGTGTTGGTTTTTAACTGCCGACACAAAACAGCTCAATCGTTTATCCTTTCAACCAAAAAAGGAAACAGCCCATAATAAGCTGCAGTCATACAGGTGAGAAAAACCTCGTTAAAGCGCATCAGGCGTCCCAGATCAACAACAAATCTGTCCCACCAGCAAGTGTTTGATGGACACAATGAGACATTTTAAGACACAATGAGACACAATAAGACATGGTGAGAATCCATGAGACCCTGAGACATATGGAGACGTTAGATGGGTTTAAACCAACAGCATGTGGAGCTGATGGAGGTCTGGATCTGTCAGAATCAGAATCAGGCGAAGCTCCATGGCCGCCGACGTCAGAAGGGAACGCGTGTTTGACCAGATTTCACTGTCATGTTTTGACAAGTTCACAGTAAAATTGTTTATGTCAGAAAGAAAAACAACTTATCAGCTCCTTTCTTTGCCAATAATTTCACAAAACTCATTATGTGTGAAAATTACAGAAACCCTCCTGCAGCTAGAGGAACAACTTTTCATGATTGTTGACACAAAGAACAGAAACTGAGAACGGTTTGTAGTTCGATTCAATGTTTGCTAATTTCAGAGCGAAAAGAAAATCGTCGCTCTCGATTACGACTGGATGAGTTTAGGAAAGATGTTGATCACTCCTAGAAGAAACGTGTGAAAGAAAAACAGACTGGACAAAGTGTGGGACAGAGTGGGACACGGTGAGAGACGTCTAAGACATGTTTAAGAAGCAATGAGACACACTTAAGACACTCAATCTCAATAAGGCAAACATTTCAGTTATCCTGGAAACATATCTGAGTTTAGCTTCGTCTTACTGATAAAGTTAGAAGCGAGGTTTGAAGCTGGAGGGCCCCAGACCGACAGACGGCAAGGCGAGCTAGCAGGGAGCTAGCAGGGAGCCAGCAGGGAGCTAGCAGGGAGCTAGCAAGGAGCTAATAGAGAGCTAGCAGGGAGCTAATAGAGAGCTAGCAGGGAGCTAATAGAGAGCTAGCAAGGAGCTAAAAGGGAATAAGCAGGGAGCTAATAGAGAGCTAGCAGGGAGCTAATAGGTAGCTAGCAGGGAGCTAGCAGGGAGCTAATAGGGAGCTAGCAGGGAGCTAATAGAGAGCTAGCAGGGAGCTAATAGGGAGCTAGCAGGGAGCTAATAGGGAGCTAGCAGGGAGCTAATAGAGAGCTAGCAGGGAGCTAATAGGTAGCTAGCAGGTAGCTAGCAGGGAGCTAGCTTTTAGCGGACATGTCCAAAAACAAGAGTGACTTTATAATTAAACTATTTATTGATAAACTAAGCGGATAACTTAGGTTTAATTTGTACATGACTGGAAAAACAGTATAAAATCCTAGTTTATGTTGTTGCAATTCATTTTGATAATTAGCTGTTCTCCGCCGCCATCTCTGCTTCCTGATAAGATCTGCAATGAATCATGGGATATGGTAGCCATGAAGGAAACACAAAATGTGCTTTAAATCTGGGAAATTAAATTTGCGTCTGACGGAGTTTTCGGATCCGCACCGTCCAAGGTTTGACGAAATCGGCCGAAAAAAACACGGACGTGGCGTCTGAATTCGGACACTGAGACGGTCAGTGACTTGTTTTAGGTTCAATTGGAAGGTTTGTTCACGCAAGACAAGGAAAAATATAGAAAACAAGACAAAATCTGCCAATGGAGTTAAAGATGTTCATCAATATTCAATAATTAAGGACCTAAAACCAAATGAAAATTAATCAGGTCAGTTTTATCTTGTTTCAACTGAACTAAAATCTAGAAACTAGACAAAAATACTTTGTTTGATAACTGAGAAATGTTTGTTTCTGCATTTAGCAGACGCTTCAATTCAAAGGGACTTATAAATTAGACACAATATTAGTTATTATTAATTTGACCATAAACTATCAAGAGGAAAATCCCCAGTCAGGGTCAGAGGTGACAGTGAAGAGATGGAGGGAAGTACAGAGAGAGTAGTAGAGGGTGTATAGAGGTCTGGGTAGGAGTTAGGATAGGAGATGCTCTTTGTAGAGGTATTCAAGCAGATGGGAGCCGTACCCTTAAGCACTTTGTAGGCTAACATCAGGGGCTTGAACTTGATGAGGGCAGCCAGGAGTACCCAGTGAAACTCAATGAACAAAGGGGAGACCTGAGACTTTCTGGGCTGGTTGAAGACCAGATGTGCCGCCGTGTTCTGGATCATTTGTAAAAGTTTTACCGTACAAGCTTGGAGACCAGTCAGGAGGAGGAAGATAACCATAAACTGAACCAGGAGCTGGGTAGCATGTTGGGTTAGGAATGGCTGAATCTTTAATATGTTTAGTAAAGTTAAGATCAAGAAGCAGAGGCAACATGATCTTTAAAGGTCAGCTGGTCAACAATCATGGCTCCCGAGTTTCTTGCTGCCTTTGATAGAGTCAGAGACAAAGATCCAGTCTGGATGTGAATATTCTGGTTTATGGTTGGTTTGGCTGGAAAAACAAGCAGTTTAGTTTTAGAGATTCAAACATAAATCAGATCAGTTTAGTTTATTCTCCTACAGATCTGGACTTATCAAAGCAACTTCGGGTCCAGGATTCGTCACCATGAGGAAAAGTCGATGATTTCTAGGTTTTATTTCTGCTGCTGTAATCAGAGAGAGACCGACGCGATTAGGTGGAGGAGGAAGCTCTCTTCCTCTTCTTCTTCTTCTTCTTGTGAGAGGAGTGTGAGTGGAAGAGCGGAAGAAAGTGAGAGTGTGTTTTTTCGATTATCTTTTGGCTGTTTTTTTCAAAACTGTCTGACTGGGTGTTGAAAATAGTTGTTTATTTGTTTGTTGGATGTGACCGTCTTCGGACGCCATGGTGGGCGGTAGCACCGGAGGTTCCTCCGCGCAGCCGCTGAAGCTATTTTCCTAATTTAAGATTATTTTATTTCTCAGCAAGATATCACATCAGAAACAAAGAGGTGTCAGGTTTTACAGATACAGACGTTTTTAGATTAAAGAAAACAATGTCCAAAGCAAGAAAACTATTTTGATTAAATGATGTACAGTAGCATTTTATTATTTTTTTTATAGTTTTTAGCTTCTTACCCAATATGGATTCTTTTAAAATAGCATCTTTGAATCTTAACGGGGCGAATTTACCAGACTTTGAACCAAAAGAGAATTGAGGTAATTTACCTACAAGAGACTCATAGTGATCTTTTAACTGAAACAGACTGGGACAGAGAGTGGAGGGGGGAGGTCATTTGAAGCAACGGCACCTCCAAGAGTGCAGGGGTGGGCTTCCTGTTCTCTGAGGCTTTCACCCCAAACTCTACCGAAGTTGAACATGTTCAGGGGAGGTGTCTTTTAGTCAAAGCAAAGTTTGATCATTGTAGCATGTTTTTATTAATATTTATGCTCCTATCACCAATGCAGAGAAAAAGCGTTTTTTTGACAAAATTGGGGAAAAGTTGGGTGATTGTGGGTCTGAGAATTATGTTTTTATAGGTGGGGATTTTAATTGTACAGAAAATGAGATTTTAGAAGGTAATCATGCAAAGCCGCATCCCCAACATGCTCTGCGGCAGCTGGTCTCGTCTCACGGCCTGGTGGACGTATGGAGGAGGATGCATGCAGGCTCCAGGCAGTACACATGGTCCCACATCAAGGAAAAACGAATCTCTTTGGCTCGTCTTGATCGTTTTTATTGTTTTAAACACCATTTTAACGTGTTTAAAACATGCCAGATTTTACCGGTGGCTTTTACGGATCACTCGTTGCTTTTAGGTTGTGTTTTTATTAGACACATTTTACCTAGAAGCGCTTACTGGCATTTTAACTCAGCTTTAACTTATGATCGGAGATTTAAAGAGACGTTAAGTTATTTTTGGACTGGTTTTAGACAGAGGAAGTCTGATTTTACCTCTCTGAGACAATGGTGGGACTATGGGAAAGTTCAAATAAAACTACTGAGTCAGTAGCACAATCTCAATGTCACTCGGGACGTTACCAGATCTATCAGAGATCTGGAGATGAATATCCTGGAGTTAGATCAACTTAGTGGATCCACAGGAAATCGAGAGCACATTGAAGCTCTCAAATCTAAAAGGCTAGTTTTAGCAAACCTGTTGG
>JAVLVB010000408.1:4839437-4850608 GCA_032876305.1 Orestias chungarensis | reverse complement strand
CTCGGATCCAGAACATCACAGAGATGGATGCTCCCTCTAGCTTTTTTTTCAGCTTGGAGAGGAAGCACGGGCAGAGGAAGCTGATCCACTCCTTGCTGTCGGACACAGGGCAGCAACTGAGTGAACCAGGACAGATCAGGGGGAGGGCTGTGGAGTTTTACCGTTCTCTGTTTCACAGTGAGTACAAGGAGAACGAGGAACTGTTCGAGGAGTTCTGCAACGAACTACCTCAGGTCCAAGAGGAGACCAATGTTGAGCTGGAGCGCCCCCTGGGGCTTCAGGAACTCCACACAGCCCTCCTTAGCATGCAGGGCCAGAGGTCCCCGGGCATTGACGGGCTCACAGTTGAGTTTTACAAGGCGTACTGGGACCTTCTGGCCCAAGACCTGCTCGAGGTCTATGAAGAGAGCTTGTTCACTGGTTCACTCCCTTTGTCCTGTCGCAGGGCAGTTCTTACGTTGCTGCCCAAAAAGGGGAACCTACAGGACATTAGGAACTGGCGCCCTGTGTCCCTCCTCTGCAACGACTACAAGATCCTCTCCAAGGCCCTTGCCAGTAGGCTGGGAAAAGCTATGGAGCAGGTCATCCACCGGGATCAGACCTATTGCCTCCCCAGCAGGTCCATGGTGGATAACATCTACCTTATTCAGGATATTTTGGAGGTCTCCGGTTCATTGGGTTTACAAACTGGCTTGATTTCACTAGATCAAGAAAAGGCTTTTGACCGCGTTGAACACGGCTTCCTCTGGAAAACCATGGGGAGGTTCGGTTTCAGCGAGGGTCTTATCGCCAAGATCCAGGTACTGTACAGAGACATTGAGAATGTGCTGAAGATCTACGGTGGCCTGTGTGCTCCTTTTAGGGTGTGTAGAGGCGTCCGACAGGGCAGCGCGCTCTCGGGGATGCTCTACGCTCTCTCCCTGGAACCCCTCCTTCAGAAGATACGCTCGAGTGTTCATGGTCTGGTTTTACCTGGTTTTAACAGCAATATGGTTTTATCTGCCTTCGCTGACGATGTTGTTGTTTTTATCAAAGATCAGCAAGATGTCCGTATTTTAACCAGGATCACTGAAAGGTTTTCTACTCTGTCAGCTGCGAGGGTGAACTGGGGAAAGAGTGAAGCCCTGGCCGTTGGCGAGTGGTCTGCTGGGCTCCCAGTTCTCCCTCAGGGTCTTTTATGGCAGAAAGACGGTCTTAAATATCTCGTGTGTTTTTAGGCACTAAAAATATTGTAAGTAAAAACTGGGAAAGCATTGAACACAAAATACAAAACAAATTGTCAAAATGGAAATGGCTGCACTCACAAATGTCATATCGGGGCAGGTGCTGGTTTTAAACAACCTTGTTGCTTCACAGCTGTGGCACAAACTTTGTGTTTTAGACCCACCATCAGGTGTACTTGCAACAATTCAATCAGAGATGGTCAACTTCTTCTGGGATGGTCGACATTGGGTGCCACAGTCTGTCTTGTTTTTATCAAGAGAGGAGTGGGGCCAGGGCCTCGTCCACTTGGCTAGTAGAACAGCCACATTTCGATTTCAGTTCCTTCAAAAGTTCCTGACAGGATCTCCTGTGTGGAGGGATGAGGCAGCTGCTTTCTCAGACGGGTTTATCTTTGGGGCTGGATGCTGCTCTGTTTTTAACTGATTTTAATCTTTTAAGGTTAAAGGGGTTGCCTCAGTTTTATCAGGGTGTCTTTAAATCCTGTGGCCTTTTTAAACTAAACCTGTAAAAAAGCGGACTGGTGATCTCCAATGGAGGATCCTACATGGCGCCATTGCTACATACTCGTTTTTATCGATCATTAGTCCAGGGGTTTTAAATGAGTGTCCTTTCTGTGGTTTGGCTGAGAAGGTTTTTCATGTTTTTATTGATTGTAGGAGACTGATGACATTTTTTAGTTTATTGATGAGTGTTTTTAGCTGTTTTGGCATTGTTTTTACCAGTTCTATTTTTATTAATGGACTAAGTTTTAACAAAGCCAACAAGCAACAGTGTCAGATTTAAAAATTTTAATTGCAGAAGCAAAAATGGCAATTTATATATCGCGCAGAGACAAACTCCAGACTGGACCTCAACTTGATGCTGTGGCTCTGTGGAGGTGCAACGTCAAGGCCAGGCTGAGGTTGGAGTTTTGCTTCCACAGAGCCACTGGGAATTTGAAGGGGTTTTTACAACTGTGGGGTTTTAAGAGTATTTTGTGCCCCATTTCTGGTCAGGAGGAACTAAAATATAACAAGATGTTACTGTAAATATTAATTGTGTTTTTTAGTATCCTTGACCTGATTATGTAAAGTTTTCATTGTTCATTGAATTATTGTAAAATAAATGTTTTGTTAAAAATCACAAATTCTTCTTCTTCTGCATCTCCAGTATATCAAAGGAAGTCCACCTGGTAGCGATCGCGGTGTCCAGCACACCCAGAGCGGCGGGACACCCAGGACGTCCCAGCAGCCCACAGATGGAAGCGTGCTTTGATTGCTCTGCTGACCTCTGACCTGAGGGTGAACTGTTACCAAACGCTTGATCAGCGCAAACGCACACAACTCCTGTATCACACACACGTTCTGGTCTTTAGCACGGCTCAGATCCAGACTACTGTATGTGTGAATACTCGTCTTTGCTGTGTCCTGGGAACCAGCACGACTTTCAACCATCAAACAAGAAACTGTAGAAAGTGTCGACGGTGGCCTTGATCTGTTTCTACTGGTCAGGTTTAGAGGAATGGTGCGAATTAAGAGTCTGTGTGTGTGTGTGTGTGTGTCTGTGTGTGTGTGTGTGTGTGTGAGTGTGTGTGTGTGTGTGTTAGCATTTCCCTCCATGTAAGATCCTGTTGTCCAACAAATGCTACGTTTCGGGGACCCGCTGCTCCATATGGGGCCGTTAAACAGAGGAGGGAGCAGTTTTACCTAACCACGTGTTTTTTGTGTACAGATTATGCGTCCGTTATCCTGAGTGTTGGGTGAGACACTTCTATGTGGTTTATATCTATATCTGTCAGCAGCTCCTTGTGCCGGTCGGTGAGCTTGTGCTGCAGCCCAAAGCCAACATTTACGTTGAGAGGGAGGCGCTGGGGCTTCTCTAAAGAGCACATATGGTTCTGGTTGTCTCATACACATTCATGAGGCATTTCTGCATTTTTATAGAAAGGAATCTGAGGGAAGGCAGAGAGGAGGACGGATAGAGCCGAGATAAAAAGAGTTTATTCGAGATGTCGGATCAGAGGACTGGTTTGTTTCACAACCAGCCGAGTCTGTGTATGACTAATGTAAAAGACCTCACAGAGCTTCCTCTCACTAGATCTAATTTACCGGCTCATATTACCTTACTCTCGCTTAATCACACAAATAGAAAAAATATACCGATATGTTCCTAGAAAAACACAAGGGAAGCAGGATAAACACGCGCTTAAAAACAGGCGCCCATAAAGGTTTGGGTGGCTCGTGTGCCCCAAGGACAAGGAGATGGAAACTGAAACCATCGCACAGATCAAGGGGGGGGGGCGGCATACCAAATCCAAACATAAAAAAAGACCGACGCGCTTCTGAGCAGCTGGTCAAAGTTTTAAGATCAGTCCATAAACGATCGGCCCCTTCAAAATAAGGGCGCGTCGGGAGATGCTGACACTGACGGCTGTGACATGGCGCATGTGTGTCGCGTCTTAGTTTCACATCCTAACAGGCAACAAATCAGTCAGCAGCCTCGTCTGCATGCTGCATATGAGCAGGGGCGTCCTGCCTCACCTGGGATAGACGAACATTTCTGCAGACGCCCTCGCTGTGAGTGAACCGAGACGCAGTGGAAACCAGCAGCAGCTGCAGAAACGCGTTGGCATCGTCCACGACATGCCGCTTTGATAGAAATGCAATCATATTTTTATGCATTAATGAAACGTTTTTAGTTGGCGCGTTTTGGTGGGAAAACAAAGATTTGCAGTTCTGTTCATCACAGTCAGCGAGAAAGTGATGCAGCCCTGACGTCGCATAGCGTTCCTATTCCTTTAGTCGTGGATTAAGAGGAGAAACACCAGAGACGAGCTGATATTCACGTTGGTTTCTAGGCTTTTTCCTCGACTGTTCTTACAAACCAAACTGCTCCAGTACCTTCAGGTGTTTCATCGCTGACAGGAAGTCACGGTAGTGTAAAGATTGGTTTGATTTTACTTCCCCCCACACATTTTGAATGCTTAGTTTAGTCTGGTTAAAAATAATTTAAAAAAAGGATCCAGTGTGTACAAAATAATTTTTAAATTAAACCTAACGTAGATATACGTTTTTATAAATTTCTGGCTTTGGGTGGCTGAGAATGATGAGAGGATTTCGATCAGGTAAAAATATTTTGATCTGAAATCAACTAAGTCGAGCCCCGCTGGGTCAACAGCAGCCAACTCGCAACCTTTTGATGCATCTCTGCACCACGTGCCCATGAAACAAAAACATCTCTGACATTCACCCGACGCTCTAACGAATCCATTCATGCATTAAACTCTGGAGAAAGTTTATTGTGCACAGTGTGGAGAATTGTCTTCTCTTCTCTCGTAGAATGACAGGAAAATCTCTCGGCGTTGGATGCAGGCTCTATTTTTTTCTAATGTTGACATTAAAAGTGGCTCAAAAACTGCAATTTAAAGCTTTCGAAAGGTTTCTTGATGAATTTGAGTAGTAGCAACAACAAAAAAATCTGAAAATCACAATGTTTTCATTTCAGCTTTTCACATCGAGTGTCTCATTATTGTGAGGAGTGACGCAACATTGGTGGGTTCAATCAAACACTGGTTCCACTCCAACTCTCCAGGTATGATATATAAAAAAAGATACATGTCACGTTTCTGTCATTTAATATGTGAACAAGCATGGATGACCACAAACCAAGAGACTGGGATCCAGTCTGGATGTGAATATTCTGGTTTATGGTCGGTTTGGCAGAAAAAACAAGCAGTTCAGGTTTTGAGAGATTCAGTTGGAGGTTGTGGGCTTTCATCCATGTTGATGTCAAACAAACGGTCTGAGATGAACTCAGTATCTCATTTTTTAAATTAAGCTCCCCCTCAGGCCCCCGAGTTCAGCTCTCCTAATCATGGATACAATAAAACTCAGCAGCATCAAGTGAGTTCCTTTTATTGCTCTTTAGCCTGTTGTAGCTCTTTATTGGCTCGCTGAGTTACGTGGTGGAAATTGTTCTGGGGAATGAAAGTGATAATGAATAAAAACTTCCACACAAACCAGGTGATTTGATCTTTTTGTTCTTAAAAACAAGTTAAAACTGCTCTACAACCTCACAGCTGATCATTTCCCGGAAATCTCACCATCTCTTTCATCAATTAACAGAAGGTTTGACCTCTGACCCTGTGCGGAGATGGTTCTGGCCATTGGGTGGAGAGGAACAAATGGTGGGAGGTCAAAGGTGAAGATCGGCCATGCTGATAAAACTCATGGGCGTGTCTGAGACTCTCAGGTGGAGATGACTCGCATTCCTCAGGGCTGAAGCCGCTCAGGATCCAAACTAGCAACCTCGCTCTAAGCTCCAATCAAAAACATAAAATACGTTACGTGTCACAAAGAATTATCTCAGAACAATCTCCACCTTTGAATCTGACCTTTGACCTCTGCAACTAAACCAGAATGCCTCCTTCAGTTTAATCACCGCGTCTCAATCCAATCAAAGATCTCTGATCAATTTACCCGAAAAATACGAGGCTGCAGGATTTCTTTGTGGTGTCGTTCATATTTGAAGCCATAAAAACAGTTCAGCTGCTCTGGTCGGCTTTCTGAGGGACAATAAAACTTTGGTCTACAGAGATGAACCAGCATCGAGACGAACACACGATGATTCTTTATTGGATAAAGAAACACGATACCCGGAAAAAGGCCGAGAGGTTTGGGAGGAACTGTGAACGTGTTTGTATGAACATGTAGGTAAGGAAACAGATGTGATTAATTTAACTTTCATCTGTGGACTGTATGTTTTATAACGTATGGAAACGACTAACCAGACTGAAGACAGAGACTGAAATTGCAAAGTAGCTATTAGCTAAATACTCTTGCTGCAACGCATCAGTTTTAGAGCAGTTCTGTAAAAACTAAAAAACTTTAAACCTGGGAAATTTGACTTGGAATAATTCGACCCAGCCTAACGTGTAGCATGGCGGTGGCAGCGTCATGCTTTGGGTTGAAACTAATTGTGTTGATATTACTACTTAAACCCGACCGCCATCAGAATTCTGTGTCAACGGTGTAAGACTCCAAAGGGACCAGAAGAAGAACGTAGACACTAATTATTTTAACGAACAACCATGAAAACACAAAAACAACACAAACAAAAACGGACTTCAGCTAAAAAAATGTATTTGGGGATCAAGACCTGCGGTGTACACAAAGCCTAAAAGAGTTCAAACTAAAAACATGCTGGTGATATCTAAATTATCAAAAATAATCTGCCATACTGCAATTAAACTACTTTTACCGATAAAACTAATCTCGTCTGAAGAACAGACTAAGAAGTTGAAGAAAAGGTTGATTCTGAATATTTGTTCAAGATCATGTTGTGCAAATAAAAGAAAAAAACAATTTAATAAATAAAACGAGGGAAAACATAAGAGTGTATTTTAAGCTCATCCGTATCTGGCTTTTTAACGCCAGTCTGATCGGCATATTTCCGATCTTTTTACCCCCAAGAAAAATTAGATCTATTACTCTTCCCTTAGTAGAAGTTAATCCACTCCGTATCTGATAGTTTGTGGATACAGTCTGAACATGCATCTCGCGTTTTACGCTACTTTTTCCGTCATCTTCGTTAGACGTGTGTCATAATCGTGCAGCAGAAGAAGCCAGACGTGGTAAATCTGGACGTAAACGATGTCCGAAGCGAGCAGTGCCGAGTCTAGCTTTATTTCTTCTCAGCTTCCTTCATCTTATTCTGATCTTTGTGACGATACGGTCGGCTCCCGTCGCTCAACAGATTTAATGTCCGTCCGCCATGTTGTTACTGACGTAAACAAAGACGCTGTTGGGGGACGTCTACGTTCTTATTCTGGTCGATTTGGGTTTTTAAACTGTTTAAACAGAAGTTTGATGCTGATCACAGTTAACCACAAAACAACTACAAAAAGATTCCAGCAAAAAATAGCAGCCGAGCATCTCAGCTGCTAAAAGAACGAAGCTCATGAGACCTGAAGGTTGTCAGATCTCATTCCGGCTGGTTTTAAAGTTTTAGTCCAGGGAAATCTGAAAAGGAGACATTTAAAGTCCTCTGACAATCCTGGAATTAACATTTGTAAATATTTAGATGCACATTATATATAAATGATGGTTTCTAACGAAATAATTACCCCAAGATAGCTTTTATGTGAAAATCAACGCTTCTGAACTCCAAAGCAACTAGAAAAGGAGCAGCAGGTGGATTAAATCATCCTAAACCGAGACAGGAGACAGAAACCCGGTCGGACGAAGATCCCGACTCAAAGCGCAGGAAGAAATAAAGCGACTCAACAAGAAAGATGACTCGACTGACCCAGTGAGTCAGAACTACACAAGCCCCAACGGTTCAATCAACCAATCATAAATTAGCTGTGGCAGCCTGTTATTATAGGCTTCAAACGTCCACCTGGAAACGAGGCGGGCCGGCCTGGGGCGCCACGGCAACAGCGGGTCACCACGGTGACATCAGAGCAGGTTAACCTGTCGCCTTCAACCAGTCCCATTAACTGGGAGGCTGATTTATAACAGCTTTAATTACACAACGGATCCACAGGAGTTTAACCCACAACCTCCTCCAGCGGACTGCATCACGCGTGGGAACGGCTTTAATCTGGATGAGCCGTAAACTCTAATCCAGACGTGTCCAAAGTGTTTCAGAACCAGAATCTGTTCCTGTCATAACCCCGGGGAACGCCGGGTGACTGGGCGACGAAAACTCAGGAAAGTGCGTCAGAAAGTAAAACGTAGGCTCGACCTGATAATTAACAGGTTTAATCAAACATGAATGTAAAACACATGAAAATTATCGTGCAGCTGAACTGAGACACAAAGAGGAACATTTATGGGTATGTGCGGTATAAACCAATGTGGGAGTTTACGAAGGATTAAAGGAAGAATTATGAAGGATTTACGTCACCGTGGTAACAACTACAAATCAAACACGTTTTGCTTCATTTCTGCATTAAAATGTTGTTTACAGATGATTATTGTTAATTTAAGGTCATAATTTAGTCTAAAATGTTTAATTAATTAAATTTAGATTACATTTGTATCTGAACAGATTCAGTTCAGTCAGATTGTTCTTGTTCCTAATCTTAACTAATGCATAATAAAACATTTTAATGATTTATAAAGCATTTATATGTAAATTAAGATCATGTTTATCAGCCATCCATGAAGTGAGTTGTGTTATAGACTGAAACTGATCAAATATGAAACCGTTCCATTTGTTTTGGAGCCTCGACGTTTTGAGTTTAGATCTGTTCTTATGAATCCTTTGAAGGAGTCTGTGATGAACTTTATTGAAACTGGAGGAGCTTTGGGACGTTTTCACAGTTCTCAGACGGAGATCTTCAGGTGATTTTCCCATATAACAGACAGTGAAAGCCCGAGCTCAGAGTGAAACGACGGAGCTGCAATCAAATCTGAGCCGGTCTGCTGGAAGTGAAACCTGAACCGCCTGAAAGTGAATTTTAACTCTGACTTCAACTTTCGAACCCTTTGGTCGACTTCCTCTAAGAAAAAGACCCTGACTGTCGTTTCCACTCATGCGGGTTTGAAAGCGAATGCGGGAACGGCACAGATCTGCTTCTTTATGACAGTTTTAGTCCAAACAGCGGAGCCGGAGCGCCTCAGGAATCACAGCATCACCCTGCAGGGGCTAAAAACGCAGTCACGCTGCTCCTCTGCAGGAAACTCCCGCATGTTGATGTTTCCCAGCATGCTTTGTGCTGCAGGACCATTGATTTTCTGTCTCAGTGAGGAACGTTGACGTCTGAGATGTTGCCACAGAACATCTTCATCATTTCTAACCGACCCGTTTGTCTCCAGTCTTCTTCTCCTCTCCTCATCCTCGGCTCTTCACCGGATGTTCTGGGTGTGATCGCCGCTACGTGGCCTGGTCCAACAGAACGGTCTCAGCCTTATGATATCATCCCGATGAGCCCAGATCGCGTCACAACACAGAAACTCATCCGAACGTTCATGGATCTGTTTTCCTTCTGGGTTCGGACCCACTGGTGCTACAGAAGCAGCACCAGCCGACCAGTTATAAGTAAAGTGTAAATTTACTATTTAAAGATATTATGAACAAAAAAAAGAAAAATCTATTTATTTTACAAATAAATTAACATTTTGTTTAATATTAACAGTAAAAAACAAAGAACATCTTTACAATAAGTATCTCCTTGTAGATGAATTTAAACCAAATTCTTTTAACTTATAATATTTGTCACGATATCATAAATTCCTGCAGGTTTGCACAAAAATGTGGTTTACAAAATACTTATTGTTCATAGAAGCTGAAATATTTAATAAAGTGAACAGACTTTACTCAATGTTTGGTAAAAAACTCAATTACAGCAACATAAAAATGAAAGTATTTATTATCCATCGATATTGTGACCTCCAAGAGTTTCCTGCAGTGACAATAATCCTAGTCTCTAAAGATGCCAGATTATCCTTCACTGTAGGTAAAAAGAATATCCGCTCTCTATAAGATTTAGGAGCAGATCTGTTTGTTTCAGATGAAATGTGGAATGATCCTTTTTGAATATTGGATGCGGATCAGATTCAGTTCAACAATGAGACAAAAGTGAAAAAGTGGGATAGAGGTCGTATTGGCCGTTGTTTAGAGGGGAAATCTAAAAGTTTTCACTTTTGTACTTAACTTATCTGCAACTGCACGTTTTTCTGCAAATAAGGGAAACTCAAAATGAGACTTTGTTTTAAAAAGGAAAACTAATATACAAACAACGCAGAAAGACATTGAAACGACCAGAAAACACAGATTAATCTTGGAGGATCTCTCAGCTCAACAATGTCGTCCTTTCTCCTGGACGTTCGTCTCCAGAGCTACAGACCGGCTCTTTGTCTCTCTGCTTCCTCCCCCAGTAAAACCAGCAAGGAATGTGTGTGTGTCTGTGTGTGTGTGTGTGTGTGTGTGTGTGTGTGTGTGTGTGTGTGTGTGTGTGTGTGTGTTGGTAGACACACACCTGCAGGGCTCCTGAGGTCTCTCACCTTTCTGAAGACCCACAACGCCTCTTAAAGACTTTTGCTAAAACTGATTCAGAAATATCAGATATTTGTATATTTATATATTTATAAGCACAAAAAGAGTTTTTTAGATTTAATTACACTGATTTTTTACCACAAATATTTTATATATACATTATTTCTTTCTAAGAAGGTTTAAATTGTTTCTATATTTTAAAACCTCAGAGTTTTTCTGTCCGCTAAAATGTTGCTTTATGTGTAAATATATTATAATAATAATTATTATTACTATAAAACTGTCACTTCTTCTCCATCTAGAACAGAAGTTTTAGATGGAAGTTGTCAAAAGTTGTCTGTTTCTGAAAACTGAGGGTGAAAAGGCTGTTTGTCAGGGCTGGATGTACAAATATGGGGGCCCTGGGCTGTAAAATGATTTTACTATTGCAATTTACAGTTTAATTTCAGTCCAATAAATCAACAAATATAAACTGTTGGAAGGTCAAATTTGACCGACAGCTCGATGGTACAATAACTTGAGATTTTTCTAAATATTCAGCATTGTTAATTTTAAATACAACTAAATGTTTTATATAAAGTTAGGAGGTTTGAAAAATGCTCACTCCATTAAAAACCAATGAAATAAAGAAGCTGCAGCGTCGCTGTCGGAGCTTTCTAGACACTGATCCTCTCCCAGGGAAAGTAATTTGCTGAAGTAGTTTGTTCAGAGATTAGAAGACTAAGATGGTAAATATAGTAAAGCTTTCAGCCGGATGCAGGGACAACAGAGACGGGAGGAGACAAACAGAGACGGTAGGAGACAAAGAGGGAAAGCGAGAAAAAAAGGTGAGAAACAGACGGAGAGACGAATCAGGAGCTGCTCATTAAAAGCTGAAGGAAGTCAAACATCGCTCAGTTTCCCCCGTCAATCAGCAGCCGGACAGCAGAGACGCTTGGAGATGGTCGGCCTCCACACACGCACAC
>JAVLVB010000408.1:4817767-4839337 GCA_032876305.1 Orestias chungarensis | reverse complement strand
ACACACAGACACACACACACACACACACACACACCTCTTAGAAACAAAACACTGAATCTTTCCAGCTGCAGCCAGAAACACGACTGGAGAGATTGAAGCTTTACTAGGTTTACTGGTCACCAACATTTCAGGTGATAATTATTAAAGTAAATAAAAACAAAACAACTCTGTTTCATTGCTGCAGAGGAAAAAATATGGCGGTAAATCTGTTCCACAAGATATTGAGATTTATGAGCCTTTGAATTTTAAACAGGGAAATTTTAAGTAATGAATTAACACATAAATTTTTTTAAATCTAAAATAAACTTAAGATTTTAAGATTATTTTTCTCTTATGTTTATTCAGTGTTTTAAATCTCAAGTGTCAAAATCCAAAGTTAAAAAGGAAAAAAAATTCAGATTCCCAAATTGAACGAGATAAATTTAATGTTCAGTTTTAACATCCGGGCCTCTGGGAAAACAAATCGATCCAGGAGTACATCGAACCACGAAGATGAAATTTGATACCAATTTGGAAAATGACTAAAGGGCGATTCTGCCTAATTTTTCACTGCCATCAATACATTTAAACTCCTCTAGATAAAAAACTACAAACCATGGACACTTAAAACCTGGAATGGATTATTCTATCGTACCAGCTAAATAGAGCAGAAGGGAAAGAAAAGTCAAAATAGGTAAATGTGCTTTATAATATGACGAGTCATACTTAATTCTAACTTGTAAATACTTTTATTTTGTTATCAGCACATTCAACTTTGCACAGAAGAAAATATTCATTTAATATTTCATTCAATCAAACCTAGAATGTTTTATTTGAGTGTTTAATTTATTTTTTTAGCTGTTCATTCAAAAATAGACAAAGATTCTTAAACTAATCTAGAATAATCTAGTTCAGGTTTTAAGTGTCTATGTTTTGTAGTTTTTAAATGTAGCAAAAAAAAATAGGCGGTATCGCCCTTTAGCCATTTCAAACTTCAGCTTCCTGGTTCGATGTACACCTGGATTAATTTGTTAATCCCAGATGCCCGCATGTTAAACCGGAAAACAGAATTTAAATGACAGAATGTAGCTTGTTGAATTTGGACATCTGAATTTTTTTATCCTTTGACATTTTTAACTTTATATTTTGACACCTGAAATTTAAAAAGTCAATTAATAGAAGAGAAAAATAATCTTGAAAAACTGAAGAATTTATTTCAGATTTTAAAAACACATGTGTTAATTCAGTTTGAAATTTAAGCTGATGGAACAGATTCACTTCCATGAAATAAACACTAACAGAAAAACATCAGTCTCATGTTTTTATTACTGCGATTAACGTCAAACTATCAGAGTTAAAGAATCAGAGCGAGAAGGAAGAGAAACGCATACAACCAACACAGAAATCCAGATAAACTGTCGAGAAATTCAACTATAAAGTGGTTTTCTTTTTACCTCTAAAAGGTTGGGAGTCTGAAACTAACCCATCATGTTGATTAAATCATTAAATCAGTTAAATAATCGTTTCACTGGAATGTTTTTCTCTCACAGCTGAATTAAAACAATGAATATGTGAGTTCAGCAGGTCTTTGACATTTCTAAGGTTCTTATAGACCCTCAGTTTCACATGAAAGCTTTCTACGGCTCTGTGGTCTCACAGATGAACGAATGAATGAGTGAAGGATGTGAAACGAGTGTTTACACAGGCCTGAAAGCTTTTAGACAAACTCCTAAAGGAAGCTGGACTCAATATTTAGACACTGATGGACGAACGGCGAGAAAATGTCCATATTTTCTCCTTTAGGAGCGAGATGCGCAGCTCCCACGTTTTCTTTTCCCAGGACCCAACAAAGCAAACACGCAAACGTAGAGACGGACGGCAGCAGCGAGCCCAGCGGCGATTACAGCTGATGTCCGATGCGTCAGAGACGCACGTCCATTAACGTAGCCTAGACAAAGACGCGCCTCGCTCCAATTATGCTCGTTAGCGCTAAAATTGGGACGCTTTAATGGGACTTTGTTCTGCTAAGTTCAATTTTCCTCCGCCAGTTATCAGGAATGCCGGTCCGCCAGAAATCAACGATGTTGTGAAAGCCTCTAACCTTTAGTGAGAAAAGCTCTCAGAGCCGCAAATGGACGGAATAATTGGTTTTAACCACGAGAATGAAAAAAAAAAAAGAGAAAAAAAACCAAAATGAAAAAACTTATTTCAACAGTGACATGAATATCGGGACGATTATAGTAAAATAAATATTGTTTTATCACTTTTGAATATCTCTATGTCAAGCTAACGCGACACATTTACGAATCTCAGTCTCAAGAAAAATCGGATTTCCTCTCCTTCAGTTCGTGGAACTAAACCGGCTGCATAGCCGATATTTCTTTCAAACATCTGCAGTCTCAACATTTATGTCCCACTTTGTCTGACTTTTCCGTCATCATCGTGAGACTTGCGTCTTAATGAGCAGCAAAAGAAGACAGACATGGTAAATCTGGATGTAAACGACGTCCGAAGCAAGTAGTGCCGAGTTAAGCTTAATTTCTTCTCAGTTTCCTTCGTCTTGTTCTGATCTTGTGACCATACAGTCGACCCCTGTCGCTCAACGACTTTAACGTCCGTCCACAGACGGTGGCGTCTGTCGTTACTGACGTAAACATGGACGCCGCTGAGGGACGGCTACGTTCTTCTTCTGTGGTCGTAAAACGATCACACGGACGTCGGCCGACAGTTACTGCAACTCAAATATGAGGATATGAATAATTCATGTGATTGTGAACTATTGTGCAACTGTAACGCACCATTGTTTGTTTATTTCAGATCAAAATAAAAACATAAAGATTCTTTTTTCTTTTATTGTTTTCTAAACATTTTTAGCTTCATGTCAGGAAAAGATAAAGATAAATTCTAACTGGACAGTGAATTAACCCATCGGCTGGTTCTGCAGGGAAACAGTTACAATGTTAAGCACAGGAGAGGCTGTGTGATGCTGTGGGCCTGTTTCTCTCTCTCAGAGAGGCAGAAATAAAAACATCCCTGCAGCTGAACTGAAGCTCCCTGACCTCTGACCTCCAATCAGCGGCTGTCTGTAAATGTTTCAGTAAGCGCCGTCTGTTTTCACGCAGCTTCGGCTCGCTGGACACTGAAACTCGGAAGCTGCGGCCGATCGGCTCGCTGCGCTCTCCCCGCGGTTTCGGCTCCGTGTTGCTCTGATCGCGGGTGAGTTAGAGGGCAGGAACACAATGAGGCCCTCCAAGTGTGCGCACGTGTGTGCGTGTGTGCACGTGTTTCCCAACCTCCGAATTTACAGTTAAAGGAAAAACTATGATTAAAGAGAAGAGAGCAGAAAAAACTCGCTGAGGCTGCCAGGACTCACACACTCGTAGCTTTCTCTAGACTAGTGGGGACGTTTCTTTCACTTCCATTTATTCAGGAATTTTAAAAGCGTAACCGTGACCTCTGACCCTAAACCTAAACCATTAACAGTTCATGGCTGACCTCTGACCCAGAATCGGTATTCTCCTCATACAGACCAGGCTTCGGTCCCCATAAGGATGGCAGGTAAACACATGGTCCCCACAATATAGCATAAACAAGCACACACACACTGTGATACAAACTGTTATTTTCTTTTTTTTGTTTATTTCTCGTCTCGTCGTCGTAAACGACGCTACACAAACCGACGTCCTGACAGTGTCGCTAAAACTCAGGAGTTTCTATGGACTTCCTGTTATTTCAGAAACTAAAGTAGCACCAAGATAAACCGAAACTAAACCCAGAGACAGGCGACATTTCTCAGTAAACTGCCCCGAAATTAAAATAATTTTTTTCTTTTAGGCTGAAATTCTCCCTCCTATTCGGCGTCGATGGCTAACAGGAAGTAATAATTCTGTTTTTGAAATCCATTATTTAAGATTTTTTGTGTAAAACGATGTTCAGACCAGCAGGACCAGAACCAGAGCCTTGTTTTACTACGGAGTCCCAGAGGGACAAAAAGGTCAGAAAACACAGGAGACTCTGCCAGTTAGGACGGATGTCTAAGTTTATTAAGAAATTCAGGGTCTATTTATATTTCTATGTAGATCGGGGATTAACGTTATGGATCTAAAAGTTTTTCTGTTATTAATTTAACTTTAGTAAAACATGTCTTTCTGTTTCTATCGTCAGGAGAAAAAAAACCCATCTACACTATTTTTAAGCTCCGTGTTTTTGGCTGAACGTTTTTATTCAGACCGTTTTCGCCTTCGATGTCGTTTCAGTTCGAATGTTAGAAACTTCGTCTGAAGGTGCAGATCGACTGTTCAGGTCAAAGAATGCGCGGCCGTCACAGGACCCCCTGCTCTTGACCTTTGACCCTCTCCAAGCCTCCGATGCTGCGTCTGGCTGCACGGGTGAAGTCTCCGGCGGGTCTAGAGCGCCGGGGATCGGCGTTCTGTCAGTCGGAAACGATCGGATCCGACAGAAACAGGATGTAAACCGAGCCACTGCGTTTCAAAGAAATAACGTACAAAAATAACGCACAGAAACCTTTCAGCAAAGTTTATGAACTGGTTTTATGTCAAGTCTTGAATTTTTAAGTTTTTATTTAAAAGTTAAAAAATATAGAAACTATAGAAAATAAAAACCAGCTCCTACATGTTTGCTGAGAAGTCACGTTAATCTATATTTGTCTCATGTTAAGTGAACTACAAAGTTGAAAGTAGACAGAAATACTTTTTATTTTCTGTTATATTTATCTCAGTTTTATATCGACGGTTCGTTTAGGTTGTTTTTTAAAATGGTGTCGTAATCAGCGGAAATATTTACAGCTGCCGTTTCACTAACCACAGCAAACAACGAGAATATTATTGTTTTTTATTTATTGTTATACATTTCTAATCATGATAAAACATTTGATTTATATTCAAAATGATTAAATACAATTAAATATGTTAGAAAAACTGTCTGAATTGATATTTTCACCCATGTTTTCCGCATTGATTCTGTAACCGGGAGGGTTTGGGTTTTAATCTTCCCCAATAACTCTAAATAATTTGAATAAAAATGGTAAAGAACCAACTGGGTTGTTAACTGTGTGTTTTTGTTGTTAATGTTTTTAGTAATTAACTGCATTGAATTTCTACAAATAAAAAATGTTTTCATCCTCTTTTTTTATTTGTAACATTCAAAGCAGTTAATTATTAAAAAAATCAACATGTTGATCAAAAAATCATAATTGGTTCTAATTTAAAGGTTTATATAACATTTTTGGCCCTAAATCTGATTTTCTTCTTTAAATGTCTCTATGATCATAATTCTTCTCTAGTTATGTTGGATAAAGTTCTTTAGTTATGTGGGATAAAGCCTTACAAAGTTTCTGTTTCAGTTTAGAGACAACAATCACGCTAGTTTATGTAAATGTTGTCCTGACGAAGCTGATTTTTAAATACTTATCATTTTAATCTATTTCAGCTTATTTTCCAGAATCTCTAAGACAAATCCAGCCTTGTTTCTTTGTTTGGAGTAAAATCAGCATCTGACAGAAAAACATCCAAATAAAGCAGCAGGAAGTGAATCTGGCTGAGTTGTCGTGGCAACCGTTGCCACAGCGGAGGTTGCCAGAGTTGTGATTACGCCAATTAGGCTGACGGCTAATTAAGGGATGCGTTTGAATCTGTGGTAATTAGTGGCTCCACAAGCGAGCACACACACAGAGCGGCGGCTTAAGTTCAGAGAACGTCACATGACCGAGGTGGGCGGGGCCTTCAGGGATGACCTAACCACACCCCAACGCCCGACTGACCGTGGAGGAACTCCATAAAGACCCCGAGGAATCTGAAGCAGAAGTTAAACCGAGCTGCATTCTTTTATTTTATGTTTGTCTCCAAATTATGAAAGTTTAAAAACTAAGTCTCTAGAATAAATTCAACTTTAATCACTTTTCAGGTTATTTTATTCAAATTAATTTATTATCACTCAAATAATGGAGTTACTTAATTTCTACATAATTTAATTAAATCTAATTTAAGTTGTTTATTGTGAACCGTCCCTTTAAACCCTCAGATCCATCAGAACCAGCATGTTTATGAGACGTCCCACCAGAACCAGAGAACGTCTCTGTTAAGGATCTGGATCTGCTGTTTCTGGTTAAACCAGTCGGAGCAAACAGTTGTGAAGTCCGAGCCTGTGTTTGCATGGCTGCTCTCCGCTGACCCCTTTCGAACTCAGGTGTGAGCGTACCTGGACGCCGTGGGTGGGAAGCAGGCATGGCTTCCTCCCCGCTCAGCTTTTCACTCAGCAGGTTTCATTAAGCAGGCTTTCATCTGAGGGACGGAGAGATCCGCTTACAGAGAACAAGAGCCGACATCGTTTCAGCCTCCATCAGGGGAGCGGCTGAAGCTGAAGCTCTGGTTCACGGCCTCGGGTATAAAAACTGAACACATTACAAATAAAACAGTGTTAATGTTTAAAAAATCATCAAAGTAGATCAAAGTATCTGTAGAATCTATCTGACCACGCCCACTCACCAATTGCCCCGCCCAGTTATGGATAGCCCTGCCCATTTAGCAACAGTCCCCTTATTAACCTACAGCTGATATTTTATTGTATGCCGTTCAACTTTTGAATCAATATTTCCTAAATATTGATAAAATAATTGTTCTCTATATTTCTTTAAGTGAATAAATCTCAGGTCCATTCATCCATTACATTTGATCTATTATCATTCTTAGTTAGTTTTGTCTGGTTTTAAGGGAACTAAGATCTAGAAAATAGATAACTGATTTTCCTCCTACTTCTTCATTCTGTGCTGCTCTGTGAGACATCCCATGGGTGTGAATACTTTCTACCTACGCCGACTTTCAGCAGCAGAAACACAAAACGAGCTCTCATGAGTTTGCCGACAGTTCTGCTGGACAGACAGGAAGGAACTCCAGTCATCCCAAAAATCCAGAGCAAACAACCGAGCGTCTTGTTCCTTTCTTGAGTCGGTGCTGAAGCTGAGAGACGAGGACGGTCTGGACCGGGAGTAGAACCAGCAACTCTTCCTCCGGTTTCACACGCAAACATACAGTAATGGGTTTTAATGGGTCGTTTTCTGATAAAACATCTCAGTTCACAGTAATTCTACTTTAATGACAAATAATATTAGTTCTGTTGAAATATTTCTTACCTTAAAACATGTTAAAAATTGTGAAAACGAGTAAAAAGATCAGTGGAAATAAAACATCTAAATAATGTTCAAGCATCATAAACCTAAAACGAGCTGCTCTATCTGCAGAAAAGTTAACTGTAAGCTTGTTTTGTCTTTTTTTAAATGCTTGAAGATGTTTGCATGAGAAATTGAACATATTTGGTGAGATGTTTTCTCTTTTGATTTTCGGTTTGCTTCACATGCACACAAACATCCTCCAAAGAGACACGCAAACCAGAGAAGCAGCCGCTCCAGGCTTTAGCCTGACCCGCTCCAGACCTTAGCCTGAGCCGCTCCAGGTAACAAACGCACCAGGGATATGATAAGACGACCATCAACCGAGTTAGAAAGTCGACACTTTATCCCACAAATCCCCGAAAGATGAAAGCGAAGAAAGAACGAAATGAAAACAGGAAAATGGTGATGAGAGCTGAACCGAGTCCAGAACCAGAACTCTGTAATTATTCTGATATGTTTTAAATGATGAGACTGGAATGCAAACACACACATCCTCGTCCTCCATCAAACTGAGGACTCCGTGTTTACGTCCTTTGATTTGAGTTATTTTACCAACTTTAACTTGAACAACAAACCTGTAAAATCAACTGGAGGAACTCAGCAGAACCTGAGGAGCAGGAAAACATTTTCTAGTTTGTTCGTTAAAAACTTTAATTGGTTTTGCTGAAACTTCGTCACCACAGCAGGTCTTCATGTCGAGTTATGTTTTTTTATTTTTTAACAAAACACGATTTTTTACATCTGTGTCAATTTAGGTTTGGCTATGAATCAATTTTAGCCATAAATCAACATTTCTCTAGATTAAGATTTAACATGTTTAGGGAAAAAGAAGATAAAAATTGTAAATCAGTTTAGCTGGTTTTGAACCAAATGAGCCAGTCCTGGTTTAAATGTATTGGATTTTTCTTTTTTACTAAAAAAATGTATATTGTTGATTCATTTTTACTTTATATTGACAGTTTTTAACCCTTATTTGTCCAACAATAACAGATGAAAGCTGGTCGTCTAGGGGAGTTTTTCCTCTCCACTGTCGCTACATGCATGCTCAGTATGAGGGATTGCTGTAAAGTCAACGACAACACAAGCCATTGTTTCTGCCTGCTGATTCCAGAGGAGTGAATGCTGCAAGTCCATGACCCCATGAATCTGCTGGGGTTCCTTAGATTGGAAACTTTTTCCAATTGATTTGTTTATGATGTATCTTTGATTTTAATTGATTTTCTTGTAAAGTGCCTTTAGACGACATCTTTTGTAAATTGGCGATATATAAATAAACTGATTTTTGATTCTGATTCTGACGTTACTCTCAGACCTTTGTTTGCTTGATGTTATTACAGAAAACTTCATAACTGAATTTATCTGAGAGGGTGATTTATAAGACTAGTGCTGGATTTAGGGACATAAAACATTAAATTAAAGTCTTCACTGATTGGTCCTCTGGATTTTTCTCTTAAATTCACAAAACTCAATTCAATCAAATCAGTGATGAAGATCTTTGTCTCTTTGTGAGGATACAAAACCTAAAGTTTATATTTTTGCAGTCAAACATGTTTTTTCTTGGTATAAGGTTTGTAACACAAACAAAAGACATTTTTTGCTTGTTTAGTTTTGTTGAATAATAATCAAACAAAGAGCTTTCTAAACATGTTTTTTTGTTGGTCCAGTTTTGTTGTTGTTTGTAATATTTGGGGGAGAACAGATTTGACGTTTGGACCTCCTGCTTCTCACAACCTTCTCCTTTTCTTTCAACGTCGTCGTCTTAAATGAACGTTCGACGTCCCCGATCACATCCCACCCAGATGCTGACCCGGGTTCCTTGCCTGGTTCTGTGGGTTCGGTCGTCTGAGGAGCTCCATAAAGACCGTCTGATGAAAGCCACATGTCTCTGTGTCTCAGAGTGACTCAGACTCCGTTCCCTCGCAGCAAATATGAAAGAAATGCCAAACATGCAGGAAGACGATAACAACGCCGGGAGAACGATCCAACGCTGACGACAGAGCTGAGCTGACGAGTCGCAGCAGTAAACAGTAAAACGCACACGTCCCGGTTCAGTTACATCGCTCTCCAGTTAAACAGTGAGAAAACCGAAACTTTGATAGTAGCTGCAGAAAATTTGATCCCAGACTTTTAAACAATCTTTCCCTTTTGAGGCTTCGCTGTAAACTTGTGTTTAGAAATGTAGGTTTCTTCTTCTACGGTTCGTTTTCCTCCAAATAATCGATTTAAGGACATCTCTAAAAAGTCCACAGCTAAAGATTATTATTCATTTATTATGTCACTGTTTAATAAAGCTGAATATTAGCTGAAAGCCTTATATTAATCTATGAGTATCGTCCTATAAATAAAAATAAATGATGTTTCCAACCCCTTGAAGGTTTTTAGATGATTAAAACGACACTGAGCGGCGGCGAGTGACACGTCTTGTGCGACCACATGAAGTCGTCGACGTGGTGGCGGCAGCAACAGTGGAGGAGGTGGTGATGGTGGGCGGGGGCTGGATGTCTGGGACGGTTTATTTAAGCTGCCGTTACAAACTGTTTATCTGCTCTGGTCTGTGACATTTCCAAGTGTCTGTTTAAATTTCTGTTTCTCCAACACTCCACGAACGCTTCGTCCTCATCCTAGACTATAAAGCACGATTTACGATGCAAAAACATTAAGTCAGCTCCAATTCTATTATCGAAATTAAGATTATATCTATATATACATATATATATATATATATATGTGAATTTAAACTACTTAAAATAAATGATTTGATTATTTTTTGTTGTTTTTGCATCGATAATTCCAAAACATCTGCCGTTTCTGCATGAAAGTGTTTGTTTCAGCGTCTTGGATGGTGACGGGTTTTAGTAGCACTCAGTGGAGAAACAGCAGCGAAAATAACCAAGTAGAAAGTAATAAAAAACATCTTTAAAAAGTGAAAGAAACAGACAAACGTTAAGTTTTTTTTTTATTCTAACCCAGTTTTTCTCCAGTAGTAGTGCTTAAATCACGGTTGGATTTACAACCTGTTAGCTTACCTGGCTTAGCTACAGACAATCGTTAGGCTCCATTTCCCCAGCATTTAACCAGAGAAAGGAAAAGTTTATGCAGATATTCAGATTTTTAACTTGTTCCTGGTGCTTTTATCATTTTTAACACCAGATAATGTTTTGAGCAGCAGTTTTAACACCAGACAGTAGCTAGCTTAGCTACCGTTAGCCTCCATTTTACTAGAATTTAACCAGTGAAGAGAAAAAGGTTTATCCAGATATTTAACTTGTTCCTGTAGTTTTTATCATATTTAACACGAGGTAATTCAGAGTCAGTAGCAGTTTTAACTCCCCACCAATGTAGCAAGCACTATTAGCATCATTGTGTTTATGCTAGTTAGCATCACAGCAGAAAGTCTCCCCAGCTATGTGTACCATTACACAACAAAACCACCAAAATACTTGTTACTGACAGAACTTTAAACAAGTTAAACTTTATAAAATAATAATAATGGTAAAGAGTCTCCTGTCTAAAAGCTGGACAGTGGAAACACTGACTATGTTAACTTAAATGTAATTTATTTGTCGCTCCTTTCCCTGCTAACTCATCATAAACTTCCTAAAAATGGATTTATAAATATAATGTAATTAAATCCAAGCAGTATCTTATGTCACTTTTTACTGGTCTAAGCACAACTTTGCTGAAGCATCGCTGCACAGATTCATATATAAATATATAAAAAATGACATATGAATTTCTAAACAACAATAAGAGACGTCCTGTTTTACTTCATTTGGGTTTCCGGGTCTCGCTGTGCTGACATGCTGCTCACTCAGGTTTTCTAATTCAAAGAAAAACATTTATTCAGGTCTTCGGTTTGTTTGCCTTTGTGGTTTCTGAGAAATGAATTTTGGTAAATCCCCGGAATGACAGCAGGATTCTGAGCCACCAGCTGAACCCTAAGAGGATCCAGAGGATCTGGTGCCGATAATGGAGCCCAGCATGAGGCAGGAGAGCAGAAACACGATGTTTATCCGGTAGCTTTTAATTAACAACGTTGAGACTTGAGCAGGTTTTACTGTTTTATTGAGAACGGCTCTGACGGTTATAATCGATAGTTTCTCTCCTCTTTAGCGCTTCGGTCTGTCTTGAATCCTGAATGTTCGTCTTGTCTTGACTCAACTTTGTTTCGCTGGTCGCGATTTTGCCTTTTTTGTGTCTAATAAGTGTTTTTGTGTCACTTTCTAAGTTTTCCACAGAAACTTTATCTATTCTGAGCAGAACATGAATCATAAATCCCAGACCACAGTTATTTCATTTATTTAGAGAGGGAGGAATGTTTTTAGGACTCTTTGTTACCATGCTTATAATAACAGAGATATATGAAATTAGACTGATATCCAGCTTGGATACATCAACACAATCACAGAGTTTTCTTCTTTTTTTCAACAACATATCTGAAACAATCTGGTTGTGGTTTTCGTGATGTGTACAGAATAATCAGGCTGGTCATAACAAACCGTCTGCAGCGTTGAAACCTGTGTAACACTGAGGACGATCATGTTTGAGCTGTAATTTAAGAGTTTAACGTAAACCTGAAGCGCCTTCACGTTTTCATACCCAAACCGCTCCACATCACCGAAGGAATACGATACAGATTAGATTTAGAGAAACTTACAGTTTTTACATTAGGGAGTTTTTGTTGGAGTAAAACGTTCACATATCACGATCTTAATGGATTTAAGAAGAAATTCCCCCCCAAAATGGGGGCATATCCGGACTTGGGTGACGTTTATGTACAATAAACAGGACTGAAGATAAAGAAAAGAAACATGGCAATAAAGTTGCTGTTGGTGCTGATGCCACCAGCTTTTAACTGATTCAATGCTTATATGCTTGACTGAGAGTCAAAATCAGGAGACTCTTCCGTTCAGGGAACTGCTGATCTAAACCAAGCGCAGACTTTAAATCTGCAAAATCACTCTGAGACTCAAACAGCGGATATGAGCCGACTGAAAATCAATGCTAATTCAACTTAAACTGACCTCATGCTAAACTATGCAGACACTCTGTCGGCGCTTCGGAAGATTCCCCCATTCTGAAGGCTTAGAGCAACTCCAACGGATCATTTATGATTAATGCAGATCATTTAGATCTTAAACCTAAACTATGATCTCCAGATGGACAAGAAATCATTATCTAAAAAATAGCAACGTCCTCTGCCCTGACGCAAAAGCACCCACTGACAAACTTTCAACACGAAGTACACAAAATGCAATCACTTCCTTCTTGTTTATAACCGCGTTACGGGAATTATCTGAAAACAAGCATTAGGAAACAAGACAGCTTTATTGTCCAAATACTAAACAATTAAACTCCAACATCAAATGATTGATCAAACGCTAACCATTGTGCCAACAGTCACAGGGAATCCCGTCAGTCGGACAGAATTTAATTTAGGTCAGGAATAGTTTTCAAACGTTCCAATGTTTTGTTGGAAACTTTGTCAGCGACTGCCGACCCCTAAATACATGCAGACTTATTTCAGTTCTATAGAGTAAATATTAAAATGTTCTGCACCATAAGGCGAAATCTTAATTACAGGGTCTGCTTTTGTTATTAATCGGTCCCACCAGAAAAATGCTGGCTAATATCCTCGATTCAGCAGTGAATTCTGCGGCATTTCCTAAAAATGCGAGAAGGTGCAAACATATCCGTAAAAACTGTGAGAAACTTGTGAATTATTGTTTCCAAATGTAGGAGAATAAACCTGCTTCTCCCTCATCTAGTAACCAGCAAACATGACATAACGTAGCAGCATAGCTGAGCCAGTTATTTAGTCCCGTTATGCTATCTTAGAGTCTTGGACCATTTAAGGTCATCTATGACGTAGTATGAGCTAAATATGAACAGTGCTTAGTTCTGAAATCCAGAATCTAAGAACAAAGCCAGTTGTTACTAACTTAAAGCTCCTGTAGTAAGACGCTGGATCAACTTCAGTCCATTTGCTTTTATTAGTTTACTGGGCAGATCTGACACATCCAAGATGGCCGACGCGCTAAAGGTGTCGCCTCTGCTGGGACCAAAACGTGTGTTTGTTATGGTGGCGTGGGGAGGTGATGACGTCACTACGCGACGCGCCGGACAGTTCAAGACGTACGTTTAAAGAAGCGCCCCGTTTATATGGCGTCATCTTTCCGACTCCAGCCTGCCGCCGTACACATTTGATAGCTCAGATCTATCTCACCTGGCTTGCAACTCAAACCTGTCCCGAACTATTTGTGGCACAGATTTTATAAACTGTATAATAGAGTGCACGGCTAACTTTTGAAAATGCTTATAAGTACGCCTTATAGTTTGTAAAATACGATAAGTCAAAATAATTGATTTTAACTCAAATCATAACTTTTTTATGTAATCAGCTAACAATTATATCACACAGTGAAACCTTCGTTTATTTAATTCTATATTTAATCCTTTGATTTTGTACTTTTCTGCCCTCCATACAGTCATGACCCCCGACCCCCCACTGACCCCACGTTCAGTCAAAAATTCAGACCTTTTTTTACTGCGTTGCCTTTTATAGCGCAGCTACAAATTAGCGGGCGCGCCTCCGCAGCCTTTTGTCTCCGGATGAAACAAAGCGATCGCAGTCATGCAGCGCCGCACACTCGATGCCTCGGGTCTGCACCGCAGGGACGATGCTTTGCTCGTAAAACGACCGAGGCCGGCGGCTGCTTTGTGCTTTTGTGAGAAGACAGCGAAGCTGCTGGAGGTTCAGACTAAATCCAGACGCTCTGCTGCAAGAACTGCTGACGAGAAAGGAAATGAGGAGAAGAAGAAGAAGAAGAAGAAGAAGAAGAAGAGAAAACCGTAGTATATTTTTTGTTTAAATCCTAAAGCAAACACTTTAGAGCCGTTTGTTTAGTTGACTCTGAGCGACATCCGAACCCAAACAGGATAAACCTCCATGTTTGTAACTTCACTCGAGGTTTGCTGGGATCTGTAATCATCTCAGAAACATGTGTTTTATACGTCGTCTCCCTCTGTTACCTTTGCAGGACGCCTCGATTTCTCTCAACGACCTCATGCAGATCAAGAAAAGACGGTTTCCTGCCTAACAAAAACGTTCAAGAAGGAAACAAGATTCGAAAAGCAACTTCCAGGAGGAAACTCTCTGGGACGAAGCTTCGCTTCTACCTGGAGGAATCAGGCGGTTCCACCTCAGATCTGATGGAGATGAAGGGAAAAGTGCACGGCGGCCGGGTGTTCGTTGTTTGTTCAGTTTGTATGGGATGTATAAATAAACTAACGGGTTTTCAAGTGGCTTTGTGGCGTTCTGGATTTAGAGGAGGCCTGGCCAGATCCGCTCTCACCCCCATTCATGTGGCAGAGTCCACGTTTCTGCTGAGTCTCACTTCTTTTTACACCACAGCCTGTGAGTCTGTTCCGTCTCTGCGCCAGAGCTCAGTTCCAATTGCGATCCATCTACTTTTCTTTTTCTGTAAAGCATGACGACAGCAGAACACTTTAAACTGATAAAAATCAACCTAAGAACCAAAGATCCGATCCCTGGAAACCTCCAGCTTAAAAGGATGATCTTTAAAGCTAGCTTCTGCTGACCACAGGGATGGTTTAGTGCTTTAGCATTAGCTGGATTTGGAGCTTTTTCGTAGAAGTCTAACGAGACACGCTTAGTTTTACCTGAGGGTTAATTTTAGAAACCTCCACATAATCAAACCCCGCTGTCATAAGAAGCTAATGCTTCCAGGATGTTGTACTTTTGGCTCTGATAAAGGAGATATGAAAACTGAGAGGTCTGGACCTGAGTATGAGGAAAAGAGTCCCAGAATCTCCTGAAAAATCCTTAAAGGAAAATGTTGGAAGAAGTCTGTTTGAACTGCAATGTTACACTCACCGGCCACTTTATTAGGTACACCTTGCTAGTACCGGGTTGTTCCCCCTTTTGTCTTCAGAACCATCTTAATCCTTGGTGGCGTAGATCCAACAAGGTACTGGAAACATTCCTCAGAGTTTGGTCCATGTTGACATGGCAGCATCATGCAGCTGCTGCAGATTTGTCGGCTCCACATCAATGATGCCAATCACCCTAAAGGTCTATTGGACTGAGATCTGGTGACTGTGGAGGCCGTTTGAGTCCAGTAAACTCATCGTCATGTTCCAGAAACCAGTCTGAGATGATCTGAGCTTTATGACATGATGGATCGTTATCCTGCTGGAAGTATCCATCAGAAGATGGAACACTGTGGTCATAAAGGGATGGACATGGTCAGCAACAATACTCAGGTAGACTGTGGTGTTACAACGCTGCTCAGTTAGTACTAAGGGGCACAAAGAGGGCTAAGAAAATGTCCCCCACACCATCACACCACCACCACCAGCCTGAACCGTTGATACAAGGCAGGATGGATCCATGCTTTCATGTTGTTGATGCCAAATTCTGACCCTACCATCCGAATGTGGCAGCAGAAATGGAGACTCATCAGACCAGAAATATCCAGAATTTGCATTTTCAAATCCATATATGGAACTGACACAGATTGCTTCAAACCATCTGCAGTCATAAAAATGTCCATTAAAAGAACGAAATGTATTTCCACAAAAAAAAAAATCTGAATTAAGCAAGTTAAAATCAAGTTACACTGTGATAACGTCTCCTTAAGGTGAGTTGACTTTGCTCAAAGAATCCAGAGACCTACCCACTCCTCGCGACATACCTCAGCTGACACTGCAAAGGGATTAATTGACAGTTCATCAACTTAATCTTTTATTGCAGTAGATCTTTAGCAGGGAGAAGAATCTGCTCAATTTTATATTTCTTTGTTCTGATCTGATGACGATACGCTCAGCTCCCGTTACTCAACAACTTTACCATCCATCCATAGATCGGCGTCCGTCCTTACTGACGTAAACACGGTGTTGCTGTGAGACGTCTATGTTCTTCTTCTGTGGTTGTAAACCGTTCACACAGAAGATGATGGCAATTGCATTTAACTGGTGGAATAAAAGGCCACTCAAAAAAATCTAACTTCAGCAAAAAAATCTGAATTTTTTTTACGGATCTTAACCAGGAGCAATGATCAGTTTTTTAGTTTTGTTAAAATTCACCGGTAAGTAGTTAAGTATTTAACCTTTTCTTAACATCAACAATTTAAGGAGGATTTAAAAGAACAGCATAAATATTAGAAAAGGTGAGGAACATGATTAAATCGTTTAATCTGGTCTAATGATGTCAAGAAAGATTTCTCAGATTTCTGTGGATTAATGACTGAAATTTTCACAGTCTGCAGGTTTTAATAAAAGCAGATAAAGTGATCCAGATCTGAGGTCAGATCCCACACAAACAAACAAAGCGACACGAAAGCGTATTGTGCTTGCAGAGCGTCTTAATCCATGTTTGCATCTCTCTGTTTCTGTTACTCGTGACTGACGGTGAGACACGCCGTTCTGAGGTCACCCGTTCATGTGTGGCTGTTTATAGGACGCTGATTGCATCAGAGCAATAATAAAAGGTTTGGTTGATTTGTAACAATCAGACGTCATTTAAACAGCATAAATCACGGGAGTCAAAGGGAAGAAACGTGAGGGCCCCACGTTTCTGGGGGCCCCCTAGTACAGATAAGTCGCGTTTAAAGGTCCAGAGGATCCACATGTGTGTGCGTGATGAAAGCAGACATTAACCAGTCCTCTCCATGTAGTCAGTGGTCCTAATAGCGTTGAACAAAGAGCGACAGCTCAGCAGAGCTCCCAGAGAGACCCTAGGTGAACCCAACCCGACCGTCCCTCTGACCTCAAACATTGATCACATTAATATAACGTCTAAACACCATCTTATAAAGAATGAAGTAAGAAATCTTACATTAAAGCAACACCAAGTAAGATTTTAACCTTCATAAATATTTTCATAACTTTTGTGATCATACGTCGACTTACCGCTCAGGTAGCCTCTGTCATGGCCTGAGGGGCTCGGTTATCGCTTTAACCGGCACTAAACAACTTTGAGGAGGGTGGCAGGAACCCTGCCTTCCACACAAAACAACTACAAATGTGCTGACTGCTTTACAGCATACGTCACTTCCCCCGTTTCTTATCTCCAACATCATCATCTGACATTGTTTCCCCTCTGTTACGGCTGCAGTGGGTCTCTGCCTTTTTCCTGGTAGGAGTCTGGAGATGAAATTGGTCATAGCTTTAAGGAGTCCCGTCATGACTGGTTCTCTGGTAAAACTAGATGGGATCCTATTGTGAAAACTAAGCCAGATTCAGTTTGTAATTATTGTCGGCAGAAGGGACACTGGAGAAATGAGTGTCCTCTTAATGTAAAACCTAAATCAACTAGGAGTAAACAAGCTAATCGAAAACCTGTGGCTTTAGCAAGTGTGTCACGGTTCATTCAGTGGAGTTTCACACTTTCAGCAAAGCGGAAAGTGTGAGACCAAGTCTTTTTCAGAACTGACTGACACAGATCCCCAGATATTTGAGAAAGATGTCGGACAGGACTATGCTCCTTTCATCACACATGGGTTTGTTTCTTTGAGTGGCAGTTTAAATAAAGTGGCTGAAGATTCTGCGTGACACCAGAGCATCTGAATCTTTCATATTGGAATCTATTTTGCCATTTTCTCCATTGTCTGATACTGGTTGTAGTGTCTTGATAAGAGGTATTGGGTTGGAAACTTTCTCTGTACCTCTCCATAAGATCTGCTTGCAGTCAGGAATGGTACAAGGAGAAGTAACCATAGATGTTCGTCCTTCTTTGTCTGTGGAAGGTGTGTCTCTCATTCTAGGAAACAATCTGACAGGTAGACGGATGTTGCACCTCCTCCAGTGGTCCGAGCTTCTCCATCTGTTTCTGTGTCAGACCTATGTGATCGAGGCATTTCCCGCTTATGCAGTAACTCGAGCAATCTCTCGTTCTTTGGTTAAGGAGGTTGAGTCTGGTAAGCCTGGTTCTATTTCTAACAAGACTTCCTGTTTGCCAACTCTTCCTGCTCCTTTGTCACTAAGTGAGTTGATTGCAGCACAGCAGTAGGACAAAACCTTAGCTGCTCTGTTTTACCGAGTCCAGGCAGCTGAACAGGACACAAAAGTCTCATGTGGGTATTTTCTACAAGAAGGTCTGTTGGTACGTAAATGGCTGCCTTATAGTGACCGGGACATTGTTGGTCCAGTTTATCAAGCTGTTGTTCCAGTCAAGTTCAGAAACCTTGTTTTGAAAACTGCTCATGGAGAATTGTCTCGTCATTTAATAGCAAATAAAACTTACAATCGAATTTTACGTCATTTTTATTGGCCACATCTGAAAAAAGATGTTGCTTATTTTGTGAAAACCTGTCAAACTCGCCAGTTACCTGGGAAACCTAATCAGAAGGAGCGGCCTGAGCGGCTCTTCCACAAAAACTGATAAGCTTTTCCAGTCGATAAAATAAAGCACGTCAAATAATGGAGCGCAGGGAAAACGCGAGGCCACAATAAACAAAAGCTTCTTTTTCCACTCAGGGACAAAGAGAGAGAATGGCCGTTAATTTCGGCCGTCTCATCCCGTTTTCTCGTCTCTTCTTCTCTGTTTTCCGTCTTTACCTGTTAGCCTCTCGCTCTTCCCTCCATCGTGCGCCTCCTCCCTCCCGGCCGTCTCGCTCTTCTCCAGCTTCCCAGAGCGGGCGCGTCTGTTTTCGATTAGCGCTCTCGTGTAAAACCTAAATTGTGATTAAACAAACGTTGCGTAAAAGCATCTGGACCCACAGAGTATCCAGTTAAATCTTCCTGAATCAACCAACACAGCGATCCGGCGGGACGCGCTGAACATATCAATACAAACTCCATATTCACAACATGTGGCCTCAATCAGAGTCTGTATGGAGATGAATCCACTTCCTGTGAGCAAACGGGGAAAATGTGACAGTCGCTCAGTTGGTTTTTGAACCAGCAGCTTTGTGGCTTGACTCCCCGCCGTCCAAAGCACCTTTATTTGTGAGCAGAAATTACAACCACATGTTAAATGTGGGGTATTTAAGGCAAACTGAAGAAAAATGCTGCCATTAATAAACAAACACGGACCTTTATGGGAGTTTCACTGCAGTCGAGCTCACAGAACCGGTTAGAGGTGGAAACCTGGCTGTTTGCGTGAACTTTAAAACCCGGATTATTTCTCTAATTTAACCAGGAAACTCCCGAAAGACCTGGAATCTGGTTTTTATTCCGACACCGGCTTTAAAACGGACCCCGAATCTCTTCAGGGTCGCAAAAATACAGTGGGAGCAGAAATCAGGTTACTATGTGACAAAGCTCCATCCTTCAACATCCATCTCTAAGGAACGCAGACGTTTGAGCGGGTCATTATGTTCCCGAGATTTTAATAACAACAAAAAAACCAAGTAAAAAATATATTGGACCAGCCTGGTGACCAATCTTCATTAACTCCACCAGTAAGAGTGTGAAGGTCCACTTAGCAGGTAAGATCTCAGCTTTGCTCAAAATATTCTAATGAACACAACATATCAGAGATCAAGAGAAGACAAAATGTTGGTGCATCTGTGACCAAGACAGTAAGTCCCTGTGACGTATCAAGAGCCACGATATCCATGGTAATGTCAGCATACCACCAAGAAGGACGGACCACATCCAGCAGGATTAACTGTGGACGCACCGGGAAGCTAAACTGTCCGCCTGGAGCTCTACAGGGTCCATATACACGGCCGGGCTGCTACAGTCAAACCTTTGGTCACTCGTGCCAAACGTTGGTTTCAATGGTGCAAGGAGCTCAAATCTTGGGCTGAGGACAATGTGAGACATGTATTGTCCTCTGATGAGTCCACCTTTACATCCAGGAGAGTACCAGTCTGGAGAAGCTCCAAGAAGCGTACCACCCAGAGTGAAGCATGGGGGTGGATCAGTGATGGTTTGAGCTGCCATATCATGTCATTCCCTTGGCCCAATACTTGTTCTGGATGGACGGTGCCAAGGACTACCGAACCATTCTGGAGGACCATGTGCATCCAATGGTTCAAACATTGAATGAGGATGACAATGAACCAACACACACAGTAAGACTGGTGAGAGATTGGTTTGATGAACATGAAAAGTGAAGGTGAACATCTCCCATGGCTGCTCAGTCACCAGATCTAGATATTATTGAGACACTTAGGGGTGTTTTGGAGGAGAGTCAGGAAACATTTTCCTCCACCAGCATCACATCTTGACCTGGTCACTAAAATCCCTCTGACCACTGAGCAGGACTTCACAATGACTTGTGTGTCATTACCAAGAGGAACTGACGGAGGCCCTACACCATACTGATGAACTAAAACCAGGTGTTTCAGGTTCATGGTACAACCCCCGTAAGCACAAAAATAGTTTGTAGGTGAACTAGGTTTTTTGAACCATAAACTGGACAGAGATAGTTTGTATTATTTTGTTTTCCTGTGTTCTTCTTCTTCGCTTCGGTTCAGAATCTCGACGACGGTCGCATTTAATCAGCAGAGAGGGAGAAAAACGTGATTTCAGGGCCGAGCGTCCAGACCTGCTGCGTGAACGAAGACGAACGAAGAACAGAACCAGAAACAGAGCCGTGAGGTCGGACTGTTTGTTTACGGGAAGCTAAAGTTTCCCAACAATCACCAGAGAGGCTCGGCTCTCTGAGCCAATCAGAAGACATTTGCTGTATCCTGTATTTCATTTTTAATTCCTGTCTAGTTTCTGCTAAAAACTTCATGAAAATTTAGCAGCTTGTTTTAATTTAATAATTGAGTATTGATAAAAAGTTTATTTTGCATCAGTGGATTATTTGAACTTAAATCTCTTATTGATTTAAAACCAGCTCTGTCATCTCTGTTTGGCTTTGACTTCACGACGCTCATGCATCTGAAGGTTAAGTGCCTTGCACAAGGGTAAGCCGCGGTTACGTTCCGGATTTAAAGAGGCAGCCTCACGTTTCCTGATTTGCCGTTTTTCCGTCCTTCAGTTTAATTTTCTTTAGTTCTCGCTGCCGTTAGAAATGTCTGTCAGTGTTTCTCTTCTCAGACTCAGGGTTGAGGGTTCAACTCCTCTGCCAGCCGCCCCAGGATGCTCCTGCTGGGAGCGCGGCGGTGAAAACCATCCAGAACTAAAAGCAGACTTTTCCATCAGAGCAGAGATCTGACAGCCTGAGCGCTTCTTCATAAGATCTGACGTTACTTTTAAAACCAATTTTCTTTATTTCTAAGCACCAGAAATCCACAAACTTTAAGGGATTAGACAGGAATCTTAATCCCAGGAGGAAACCTTATTTCTGTCTAGTTTTTGGTTAAAACAATCGACGCTTTATTACCTAAAGTAACTTTTCTCCTAATATTTGAGTGATTTTAAGTCAAAAACTGCCAGAAGGAAACGACATCATTCATCTTCCATCCATCCATCCACTTCACATG